>PVKA01001592.1:0-40522 GCA_004027165.1 Ctenomys sociabilis | reverse complement strand
TAAGCCAACCTGATAGAAAAATCCCTGCTGGAACAACGATTGTTTGATTTGTCCTACACAAGAAAACGGAAAATAGATTATAAAAATAAATAACCTTCCAGGACTTGAGCAGTCCCATTCCTAGTGCATGAACCTCTGAGGGTATCAAATAAGTGTCTACACATGTTCCGTGCGAGCCTCCGTTCTCAATAGCCAGAACAACTTTGCTTCCAGAGCACTGTCTACCCTCTGCAGGCTAAAATTCTATAGCAGCTTTTCTGTGCCAGACCTCACAGCAGTCTTGGCCTACAAAAATATGGCTTAGTATCTGGCAGCTGACTTTAGCTGTGAGGTAACAGGCAATGTAGGACTATAATCTCAGAGACAAGAGCACTACTTAGGATGAGCCACTCAACCACCCAACTTTCATCTGAGGACGCTTTCTAGGTGGTTCACAAGCAGAGTGTGCCACCTAACCAAGCTGGGAAGACAGACTGGAGACCAGCAGTGCTCAAGCAAGTAGAATTTTAAAAGCATCCAGAAAGAACCAAGCCTTGAGGAACAGAACACCAGAAATTTAAAAAAAGAAAAAAACCTAAAACTTTAAATATTTATTAGTGAAACTGCACATAACCAGGGCATAAAGACAATACCATGAGACTGGAGGACAAATAGCTTCCTGGAAGTTGTGAGTTGCATAGAGCCTCCAGAGACTGCACGGAGCCTAGAGGCAGACATTCTACCACTTTGAGCTCAACAAATACTTAGTTGATACCAGGAAGGGAAACAACGGGCTGTTCTAGGCCTGGAGCAAGAGTGACCAAACACTCTCCCAACAACCTGGAAAAAGCAGCCCTCAACCAGAAGAGCTCACTAGAGAATTCTATCAAACATTTAAGGAAGAAATTACACTAATTCTCTATAATCTCTTTCAGAAGACAGAGGCAGAGGAATGCTTTCTAATTCAATTTATGAAGCTAGCATTACTCATAAAACCAGAAGGTAATTCAAAAAACAGTATCTCTCATTAATAGGGATGCAAAAACTACCTCACTCCAGGTATCCATGCTATATTTCATATTCAAGAATCTATCAATGGATTCCTTTATATAAATTGGCTGAACAAGAAAAATGATATATAATTATCTCAAAGATTTAAAAAAACAGTAAAATCTAACACCTATGCAGAGTAAAAACTCTCAGCAATCTAGGTATAAAAGGGGATCAACTTGGTTAAAGACATCAATGAAAAACCCCTATAACTAATATTTAAAAGTATGAAACTATAAAATTTCTCACTAAAATCAAGAACACAAGTATGTTCCTTGTCACCATTCCTTTTCAACATCATACAAGTCCTAGGTAACAATAATTGCAAGTCCTGATACAATAAAACAAGGAAATAAAAAGTATAAATGTAGGAAAAGAAGAAATAAAACTTTTATCAGTGACTTTTCTGTCTATGAAGACAACTCAAAGAAATCAAATAAATATTCCTAAAATAAACAAATAAATATTCCTAGAACTGATGTGTGATTATGGTAAGGATGTAGGTGACCACTGACAGTCAGTTATATTCTTAAGTATCAGTAACGGAAGAGTAACATTACAAACTAAAAATATATTATTACTTGCATTAGCACATGCCAAATAAAAAAAAAACTAATTATGAATATACATTTTTATTTATGATTTATCTGTCAAAATAAATGTACATAAAAAAAAGCATAAAACTTTGGTGAACCAGAGTGGTGTGGTGGTGTATGCAGGAGGCACAAAGCAGGAGGACTGCTGTAAGTTCAAGGCCAGCCTGGACTACATGGAGAACTGAACTACAGAACAAGGCCCTGTCTCAAAACAACAACATCCCTGGTGATGACATAAATCACAGAATTAAATTACTAGATGGATGGGACATACCATGAATGGAACAACTCAAAACTATCAAGATATTAGCTCATTCTATTTTGATCTACTGATTCAATACAACCCCAATTAGGATTATATGCCAGGTATAGTGGGAAATGCCTGTAATCCCAGCGCTCAAGAGGCTGAGAAAAGAGGATCAAGGCAAATTCAAGGCTAGCCTAAGCTGCACAGTGACTTCAACATCAGCCTGAATTACATAATAAAACCTTATCTTAAAAAAATAAAAAAAGAACATGGGGGTCAGGGAGCCAGCTTAGTGGGTTAAGCACCTGCTTGGCAAGTGTAAGGTCCTGAGTTTGATCCCCAGTACCAAAAACAACAAAAAAAGGAACATGCAAGAACAGTAAATATCAGCAAATTAGCCACTCTGAGATTTAGAATCCACAGTGCAAAATAAAAACTTTGGGAGAAATAACAGGAGGAAGGTAGATTCCCAGGACCCAGGAAGGATCTGAAGGGAGAACTGAAGCTCACAGTGGAAGTGAAGAGACAAACCTCAATGCAGAAACAGGAAGTGGCAAACTGCACTTTCTCCCTGACTCCCAGCTCTAAGTATGAGAGAGAAAGAAAAAATAAATCTACAGGGACACAGACACGGCAGATGACTCCAAGGACCCCAAGAAGAAATGGACCAGTGAAACAGTGCAGTGGGTGCCGTGAGCTACTGTTGTAGCTCATGGGTGGCTCCAATCCAACACTCTTGTCATGTCCACTGCAGGGGCTACTTGGCCAGCTGCCACTTAAGGTCAGGGACAACTGAATCTGGAACTTGGAGGAGCTCTGGGTTAGCTTCATTGCTGGGTTCCCAGTGACTGGGTGAGGGACAACCACAGGAGATGTGCAGGACCTGGGAGCTGAAGTCAGGACAGCAAGAGACACTCAGAATGCTGTAGGCTGAAAAACTGAGGTACTAACCCCACAACCACAGGCCAGGATTGGCCTAAACTTCCGTTGAGTTGAGAGACCAAAATCAGCACCCTGCTCTACTCCCACTAAGGGCTTGCTGGCATTATCCAGCACACAGCTGGGGTCCATCTGCTTCTTTGGTCTAACAGTGACATCAGAAACACGCCCTGAATTGGACACTACCAGACTATAGACCCTAGAAGATAACCACAGGCTTAAATCTCAGAGAAATTTTTTTCTTGTTTTGTGCTTTTATGATTTTTTTTTCTATTTAATAAATGTGAACTTTGTTTTCAGTTGTTCTGTTTATATCTTTTTTTTTTTTTTTTTGTCTTTTTGAGACAGGGTCTCACTATGCAGTTCAGGCTGGCCTTAAGCTCACTTTGTAGCTCAGGCTGGTCTCGAACTCACAACAATCCTCCTGCCTCAGCCTCCCGAGTGCTGGGATTACAGGCATGCGCCACCATGCCCGACACTGTTTATATCTTATTATGGGTTTTTCCTTATTTTTTCCCTCCTATTAAGAACAATAAACTTGAAGCATTTATATTTAAGTGGATGCCACTTGAACATATACTCATAAGTGAAATAAACCAGGCACACATGTGCAAATATCATATAGTCTCCTTAGTATAAGAAATCAAAAGAAGCAATACAAATAGAAATGTATAATAACAACTAAAAAGAATTTAGTCAGATAGGGTAAACTGAACTGCATATGTTGCAAGGTACTAATCAGCTTCTCTTCTGGATGGTTAACAACCTAAGTTCACAGATCAAAAATTAGAGAAATGGAAGGGCCACAAGGTCAGCCAACATTTTGGTCCCAGCCTTTTAAGGTCAGTGAAGACTCAGGACATAGGAGAACCTGTACAGTAACATCATGGAACTCAGTTGTGCCCCAAATTTTGTGATCAAGGAGATTATGGAGCCACAGAGGAAGGCAATCCATGATCTCTTGTGTGCTTAAAGAAAGTCACATGGAGAGAAAACTTTCTCTCAGGTTCTCACAGAGAGCAAACTGGTTAAGCAATGGCCATGGCTCATCCACATGGCTGACACAGAGAAAGTATCTACAGAGTGAGGTACAGGATTACAAGATAAACCCTGAGGGGACTTGACTGACTTCATCAGATACAAAAGGTACATTTTTTTGTTATATAGGTCTTGCTTTATCTCAGTCTTAACCATCTAGCAGAAAAGTATAAAAATGAAGTATATAAAATAAGGCCATAATAATAAGTTGAACTGTAAATGGCTCTAGTCAACAACTTCTATTGTTGTCTAGAATAACCCACTATTACTGTGGACTGCTGGACTGTGTTTGATTGTGTCACTGAGCTCAGGTACCTATAATGATTGAGTGACAATGGAGTGCCCATCTTTGACAGATCTAAACAACAAAAAAAGGGGGGATACAAAGGAAGAACCATGCTGTATTTGTATAAATAATACAGTTAGAATAAATATGCAGTACTTCTGCATAAATCTATGAGAAGCAAGATTTGCACTAATAGTGTTTGGACAGGATATTATGTCGGCTTCTTGTACTATGGACAAGGACTAGGAAGATAATAAGATAGAAAGTATTAATTATTGAAACTGTACTATAATTCAGCTTTAAAAAGTAAGATAAGTACATAGCTACAGTCTCTTAATTCATTGATTAGGGACATCTGCTCTAATAGTGTTTGTAAGGAGAATATCATGTATGCACCTTGTATGACAACAAACCACTATGAAAACAATATGCAATGTACGTCCTGCTGATTTGATTTGAAACTCTCATTGCTATTTGTCCTTCAATAAAATAAAATTAAATTTAAAAAAAGAGAAAAGAAACGAATCATTATCCATCCAAATTACAGCAGATTTCTTACCATAGACTCTGAAGTCAAGAGCTTGGAGTGAAGTATTTCAAGCCCTAAGATAATAAAACAATCTCCAACTCAGATTAATGTATATCACAACACAATCTTATAAATTTGATGGAGAAATAAGACATTTCCATGGTTAGGAACACCTGAAGAAAGTTATAACCACCAAATTAGTACTCCAAAAAGTTCTGAAGGATATGGTAGAAAGGACAACCTTTCTAAAAATTTAAATAGAATGAACCCACAAGGCAAGGCAAGCAATTAAGCAGAAAGAAGAAAAAACAACAATAGGAAAACATTCTAAGAATACATCAATACATACCAATAATAAGCATCATTGTAAATGGTCTCAATTCACAAACCTAAAGAAACACGTTGGCAGAATAGATGAATAAACAAGACCCAACAATATGCTGCATCAAGAAACACATTTAAGGGCTGGGAAGATGACTCAGTGGAAGAAGCGCTTCCCTGACAAGCTCAAAGGCCTGAGTTCAAACCCCAGTTCCGAAAAAAAACAAAACACATTTAATTAAAAAAAGTCATTGACTAAAAGTCAAAAGATGAAGAACAATACTTCCTGGGATAAGAACCCCCCCCAAAAAAGGAAGGGTAGCTATTCTGTTTGCATGCAAATTGGATTTTAAGGCAAGACTGAACAGAAGAGACAAAAACGGGGCTGAGGAGATAGCTCAGTTGCATAAGCACCTCCCTGGCAAGCACAAGGTCCAAAGTTTGATCCCTGATACCACATGCTGTGCTGGCCCTGGAACAGAGGGCACACTGTGCTGATCCCAAAACTGGGCCTCGGTGGTGCATGGCTGTAATCCTAGCACTGGGGAGGCTGAGACAGGAGGATCACTATGAATCTGAACTGTGTAGCAAGACCCTGCATCAAATTACACAGTGAGAGTGAGAGTGAGTGAGAATGAGAGTAAAAGAGGGAGAGGGAGAGGGAGAGAGAGAGACCACATACTTGTTAAGGGAACAATCCAAGAATAGATAATCATATATACATGTGTTAATACCAGTTCATACAACCATAAAAAACAAGCATTAATGGATTTAAAAAATCATAAGCACTAGTACAACCGTAAAGAGGAACCTCAAAATCCCACTGTTACAAATACATCAACTAGACCAAAAAAATCAACAAAGAAATATCAGAGCTGAACTAAACCTTTGAAGATAGGGATTTAATGTACAACTACAGTGCTCACTTCAGCAGCACATATACTAAAATTGGAACGATACAGAGAAGATTAGCATGGCCCCTGCGCAAGGATGACACGCAAATTCGTGAAGTGTTCCATATAAAAAAAAAAAAAAAAAAATAATGTACAACTACAGGGTATTCTGCCTCACAACAACAGAATACACAAACTTTTCAGCTGTACACTGGACTTTCTCCAAATTAGACCATGTATTAGATCATAAAACATACTAAAGTACATGTAGAGGAACTGAAATTATCCCTTGCATATTATTAGATCATAGTGCAATGAAACTGAAAATCCGTAGCAAATAACAAAAGCTTCATAAATACATGGATATTAAATAACACCCTCTTGAACAACCAATGGGTCACAGATGAAATTAAAGAAGAAATGAGACAGTTCCTACTTAAACATTTATGACAATATGACATAACAGAAAGTACAGAACCCAAAGAAAGCAGTCCCAGAAGGAAAATTTATTCCTACATTAGGAAATCAGCAAGAAAATCAAGCTCTTCTAGAAAAAAAGCAACTTAAACCTAAAGCTCATACAAAGGAGGAAATTATGAAAATCCAGCAACAACTTGTTCAATTGAGAATAAGATAACAATCAAAGAGTTGAGATGCAGAAGACCATCTCAATAAAGACTGACTGGACAAAGTTAACAGCTATTTATGATTAAAAAAAAAAACCCTACAAAAAATTGGAATAGATGGTCTTCATCTCAATCTGATACAGCCATCTATGACAAACCAATAACCACTAGCATGCTAAATGGTCAAAAACTGAAAGCTCTCATTCAAAAATTAGGAACAAAACAAGGATACCCACTATCACCACACCACTCCTATTCATTATCATTCTGGAAACATAAGCTAGAGCAGTTTGGTAAGAGATGGGAATAGAAGGAATAAGAATATGAAAGGAAGAGGTTAAATTATCATTATTTGTGGATGACATGGTACTGTACATAAAGACCCCCAAAACCTCCATCAAAAGTCTTCTAGATAGAACCAGGGAGATGGCTCAGTAGAATAAGCGCTTTCCTGGCAAGCGCAAGGGCCTGAGTTCAATCCCCCGTTCTGCAAAAAAAAAAAAAAAAAAAAAAGTCTTCTAGATTTAATAACCATATTCAGTATTGTAGCAGGATACAAAGTCAATACTCAAAAATCACTAATATTCCTGTAAACAAATAACAAACTCACTACAAGAGAAATTAGGGAAACAACACCTTTCTCAATAGCTTCAAGAAAAGTGAAATAATTGAAGAATCAGTTTACCCAAGAAAGAAAGAGACTTTTACATAGCTGGGGAGTCATCTAAGTGGCTTCCTGGCAAGTGCCAGGACTTAGTTCTATCCCTGCTATTGCATGCCCTGCAGGTCTCAGAACCCTGGGCACATCTGGCTGGCCACCAAAACTGGGCATGGTGGCACATGCCTGCAATCTCAGTGCTGGGGAGGCTGAACAGAAGGATTACTAATAAGTCTGAGCTGTGTAGTGCAACCCTCAAATAAATAAATAACTATTTTAAAAATGTTTATTCATTTTAATAAGAAAAAAAGATAAAATAGCAATGAAACAGTTTCAAAACAGGCTAGTAAGATGTTTATAATAATTAATACATGGAATATTGTTGTCTTTATAGTAGTTAATCAGATATCAAGATGCAGTCATGATATCTCACCTAAACAATATTAGTACAAACTTTTATTCTCAGTGAACTGAGAGACATAGCTGTATATCTATTCTAACTCTCTTGTGTATACATATATTTTTTAAATTTTCCTTCCCCCTTTTTTTCCACTACAAAACTGCCTTTTATTTACACTTTTGTGAAGTTAGTAACACATGACACCAGGTTGCTGGAAAATAGGAGTTCCGTGTTATGTCCAGGGTATCTGATATTTAGTCAGATAGTGATGTCAACTGTAGATCAAAAATTAGAGAAATAGAGGGGCTATAAGGATAGCAATAGTTGGGCCCTAGCACTTCAAAGTCAGGGAGTACTCAGTACATAAGAACCTGTGCTGTGACATCCTATAACTCAGTATTATCCAAAATTTTCTGATCAAGGAGATTATGGGGCTACAGAGCAAAGTGATCAACTACATATAGTGTGCCTAAGGAGAGTCACCTAGAAAGAAAAATTTCTCTCATGCTTTCACAGAAAGCAAACTGGTCAAGCAATGACCATGACTCATCCAGATGGCTGACACTGACAAAAGATCTACAAGGTGCTGTATGTGGTTCCAGTGTAAATCCTGAGTGAATTTGACTGACCTTGTCAGACCTAGAAGTTACATTTTTAGTTACATAGGTCTTGCTTTATCTTGGTCTTAACCATCCAGCAGAAAAGCATATCCACAAGATATTAAAAAGTAAAGCCATATTAATATGCTGAGCTGTAAAAGGCTCAAATCAACAACTTCTGACATTGCCAGTTCTGTCGATAACCCACTACTATTATGGTCTATTGGACTATATTGGGTTATTTTGCTGAATTCAAGTATCTACAGTCTTTAGACTGGTTTCAAGTATGAAAAGGTCCTTTAAATACTTCTCCAAATACAGCTTCTCTAACTGCAGTGGAACACTAATCTGTGATAAAACAAAATGGAAAAGGGGGATATGTTGGGAGCAATGAAGCTAAGAAATTGATCAAATATATGTAGGTGGGACTTGACACAGTGCCTAAAGCAAATAAGTTACCTCACTCCTGAGATGAAATCCTGTCTGGTTAAGGTTTGCTATCAACTGCTAATAAAAGATATTTTTAAGAACATTTTTACATGGAAACTACAGCACTCTGAAAAAGGAGATCAATGAGGCTATCAGAAAATGGAAAGATATCTTCTGTTCTTGGAAATGTCAGAATCAACTAGTGGAAATGGTCAGACTTGCAAAATTATGATACAGATGTAATTCAATCCTGGTCAAAATATCAATAGTATGCCTCACAGAACTACAGAAAATAACCTTAAATTTCATTTGGAACTAGAAAAGACCTAAAATGGCAAAAGTTAATCTGGGAACAAAGATAAGACAGAGGGCACTGCAGTTCCTGATTTGAAATTATACTATGAAGATTTTGTGATTAAAAACAGCACAGTACTAAAAAACAAACACGCCTAAGGAACAATGGAACAAAAGATGCAGAAACAACTCTGAACATACTCAACCACCTTATCTTTGACAAATGGACAAAATATCTCCACTGGATAAAAGATAATCTCTTTACTAAATTGTGCTGGAAAAATTGACTTTTCACACTCTGAAAATTAATTGAACCTAAATCTGTATCTCTTGCCATGTGCTAAACTAAAATCAAAATATATGGAAGATTTAATATTAAAATAGAAACAGTAAATCTGCTGAAAGACAGAATAGGTAATTTTTTTTTTTTTTTGCGGTACGGGGATTGAACTCAGGACCTTGTGCTTGCCAGACAAGTGTTTATTCTACTGAGTTATCTCCCCAGCCCAATAGGTAAAATTCTTTAAGACAGAGGTATAGGAAAAAACTTTATGATGAAAACCTGGATCCCACAGGAAATATTACAAAGAATCAACAACTGAGACCTCATCATACTAAAAGGCTTTTGCACAGCAGAAGAAACCACTAATAAAGTGAAGAGACAACTCAAGAATGGGAAAAGTCTATCAGTTATGCCTCAGACCAAGGAACCTCTAGACCCAATCCAAAACTGGGAATCTAAAATGAATAGACACTTCTCAGATAAGGCAGAAACAGCAAATACATAAGTGAAAAAATGTGCATCTTCTCTTGTCATTCAAGAAATACAAATTAAAACAACACTGAGATTCCATCTTACTCCAGAAAGAATGGCTATCATCAAGAAATCAACCAAAGGGCCGGGGAGATGGCTCAGTGGAATAAGCGCTTCCCTGGCAGGCACAAGGGCCTGAGTTCAATCCCCGGTTCCGGAAAAAAAAAAAAAAAAAAAAAAAAAAAAAGAAAGAAATCAATAACAAAGGCTTGCAGGACTGTGTAGAAAAAGGCATCCTGTTCCACTGTTGGTGAGAGGGTAGAATGCTATAACCAATGTGGAAATTACTCAAAAACTACAACTGGGGCCAGCGAGATACCTCAGCAGCATAAGCACCTGCCTGGCAAGTGTAAGGTCCTGAGTTCAACCCTCAGGACAAAGCAGAAAACAAAATCTGGCCACTTCATTCAACCTAGCTGTTTCCCTTTTTTGTATCTTTACTTTCTAATATCTTTTGTATCTTCCATTTAAAAGTATTGTACCAGGTTACAGGATAAACCCTGAGGATACCTGACTGACCTTATCTAATATAAAAGTTACCTTTCTTTTATATAGGTCTTGCTTTAACTCAGTCTTAACCATCCAGCAGAAAAGTATAAAAATGGAGGTATATAAGTAAAGCCATATTAATATACTGAGCTGAATGGTTCAAGTCAACAACTTCAGTGGATAACCCACTTCCTCTGTGGATTGCTGATCTGTGTTCGACTGTTTTATTGAAAAAATTCTGGTATTATCATTAGAGAATATTTTCAGGCTTTCACATATGTTGGAATAATTGTATAATAGAATTATTAATTATGTGAGAATTTAGCACGTATCATTTTCAGAGATATTGTTTGCTAAATAGATTCAATAATTGCAAGCAAAATACTATTTTTTAAAAAAATCACCAATGTGCAAACTGTCCTGCTACATATAATAAAAAAGCAAGGGGGAGTGACGTAATTTAAGAGCCCTACTGATCTCAATGTGCCCTTGACTTACCTAAAAGATATGATACAAAGCACGTGATTGTCCACCAGTTTGAGGCTTCTTCCCTTATGATTTAAATACTTTAACAGATACCTAAAAGAGTCACTTTTAATGATTAAAAAATGAAAAAAATGTTACACACAAAAAAGCACTGTACCACAGCAATATATGCATATCATGTTTTTAGCAGTACAATTTATAATAGCTACATTTTGCAAACAGCCCATATAACCATCAACAGATGAACAGATAAAGAAAATGTGTTTTTTATATACAATGGAGCATGATACTACAATAAAGTTGGATACACTGAAGACATTTTTAGGGAAATAGATGTACCTTGATACCATACTTCTAAGTGACATATATTTGACACACATGTTCCAATATTCTCTTGAGTGAGAAACCCAAAGGGCAAGTAAGGAACAAAATGGATGATAGATATTGGGAAAAAAGAAGAAAATGTTCAAATGGGAAAGATAATGGGGAGAGAGGGTACAAGGATAAAGTTTTTAATGAACGGTAATAAAACAATACAAAAAAAGTTCTGTAAAGGGAAGGAGATTAAAGGAAAGGGATATGGGTGGAAAAAAAAATAGAATTATTATGTACTGGTATACATTCCCTAAGATGAATGTGATCATTATGTATGTCACATGTGTAGCAATAAAATTAATTATAAGCAAAGAAGGCAAGGACATTAGAGCCTCAGCTACCAGTAAGACAAGATCAAATTGCATAAATACATGTAAAGGAAATCCTGAGAAGAGAATGCAATAGAGAGCTGGCCAGTTAGCTTAGTGGATTAAAGTGCCTGCTCAGGTAGAGTGCAGTGTCCTGGGTTCGACCCCTGTATGCTCTGCCAGCCCCGCCCAAGGTGCCCTGAGACAGTGATTGAGACTGGGTGTGGTGGCACATATCGGTAATCCCAGCCCTTGGGAGGCTAAAAACAGGAGAATTACTACAAGTCCAATCTATGTAGTGAGATGCTGTAGACCCTGTACTAAGTAGATTAAAAAAAAGAAAAAGAGAATACAACAGATAGTTGTTTGAAGAAGTTACAAGAGAAAATGGTGGTAGCCATCAGAAAGAAAGATTATACTATGCACTATATGGAGGAACAACAAAAATGAATAATAGCCAAGTCCTTATCAGAAACAGCGGAGGCCATGAGACAATGAAATGACATCTCCAAAGTGCTGAATGAAAAAGAAAAACTGTCAACATCAAATTCTATCTTTCAGAGATGAAGGAAAACTAAAAGGGATTTTAGATAAATGAGAACTCACTGACAGACCTGCATGACAAAAACTGTTGAATTTTTCAAACTAAAGAAAATAAGACACCAGATAAAAAATAAGTGGATAAGTATAAAGTTGGGCATGTGTATTCTAATTTTACTTAAAACACATATTAGCATTTAAAGTAAAAATTATAACTTGGTATTTTGGCATTAATAGTTGCATATTTCTATTCCAATAAGGAAACAATACATAGAGAGTGGTAAGGTGTTTTGGTAACCATTGTGACTGTGAAAAGGTAAAAATGTATATTACAAATCCCTAGAATAATCATTAAGAGAAAAATACAAAGAAGTAGAGCTGAAGAGGCACTAAAACTAAAGTAGAAAATCAAAAATAACTTGATTTTCTGCCTATAATAGGTCAGAAAAGGAAGACTAGAGGCCCAAATGGCAGCAGAGACAAATAAAAAGTAACAGAATTGTAGACTTTTAGTCAGCAATATTAACACACTAAATGTTAGTGAAATAAGTGCTACAGTTAAAAGGCAAAAATGGTTAAAAAAAACTATCACCTAAAATCACTGCATTTTTGTTTGTAGATTATATCTACAAAAATAACTAGTAAACAAAAATCCAACTTAGGTTTCTCAACTATTAGATCAGATAATTATTTTGGAAGGGAGTGCAATGTCCTTAACTACTTTCCTCTGGGGTTTCAGAGGGCTAGAGAGAGCAAGTGGCTGGGCATAAAGTACAGAACACTTCTTGGTTTTGTCCTCTGGAATCAGAAAAGTGATCTCGTCTCCAGACATCCTACATCCCGACTCTGAAAGGTAATTCCCTTCTATATGAAGGAATTTTCAAAGCCAGAGTCGTCCTCGTCGCAGCTTCAATAGGCCACATGAGAATGCAGTTTTTTAAAAAGCATGCCATTAGATGGTGCAAGGATGGAGTTAGTAGTGAGTCTGGTCTCCTTCCTTAATGATGGAAGACACTAATAGTGTTTTAAAAATTTCCTCAAGTTTGAATAAAATGTATTAATTTCTTACCAATTTTATAAAAACAAAAAATTGAGCCTTTTCATCTGTAGCAACCTAGTGTTTAAATTTTCATTTACAGTTCTTTATTGTTTTCTAGTAGGTGCTCTTGTGTCCCCTAGTGGATATAGGTCTGTATGTGGAGGAAACAGGAGCAGTCCTAGTTAACCTCCAGTACTAAATGCCTGTCATGCCCACATATTTTTCCAAACCAGTATTTGTACTAATTTACCATAAATAAGGAAAATATTCACATATCTGAAGTGGACCACATCTATTTGCTCCATGTGTGGTCACTGGTCTAAAACATAATTCTGGCGCATGACACCAGCACAAACCAATGCATACCAATTACTGACACATTTTTAACCTGATGTAACACAAAGAAGTTGACGTTTCCACTGTAAATTCTATTTTTAGAGATTTATGGCTTAGTCAGAAAAATTTAGGGTATAAAGATTTAACCACAAGAGAATTTTTTTCTTCTAATAAACTAAGTGTGTAGAAAAATCTGATCTGAAACTATAGGTGTGTGGGAAGGGAGTGCCCTCCTCATGTACCGAAAGCTTGAGAGCCCAAAGTGTAAAATGTTTACTTCAGGGGGCAGAGATATAAAAGGAAAAATTAATATAAAGTTTTAAAACAGGGTTTCTTTTGTAAAATGTAGAAATAAGGCTCTTCATTAACATCTCCAGTACAAGTACTACAAATACCATGTCAACCCATCCTTTATCATTACAGGCATTCCACTTTTATCAATTAGACCTGAGGCCAACACCACCAGCACTGGATCCATGCCATGCCATTGCGTTTCCATAGAATCATATCTTAACACAGAATGGCAAGGCTCGCTTCTATTTGCATGTCCCTGTCTCACAGGACAGAGGCAACAGAGAACCTCCGTGCTCTGTGTAGTCGGCACCTACCCTCTGCACGGCTCTGCATAGTCCTGGCCCTGCTCAGCACCCAGCCTCCCACACCAATCGTCTCCATGCCGTTCTACTGTCACTCGTGTATCACCATCATCTACTGTGCACCAGTGTGCAGAAAATAAATACATTTTGCTCACTGCTCAATCCTACTGCTGTTTTAATTCACAGTCTCTGAGTACTGGGTTACTTGAAAATCTCTTTGTGTGTGTGCTAGCCATTCAGACGTTCTTTTGTATTCTCATGCTTCTTAATACACGGCAGGAATAACCAGACGCAGATTTCTAGCGTTTAGCCTTTAAATTCTGCTTGCTGAAGTTGGGAATTTAAAGAGAAAGAGATGTCCAAGAGTAGAAGGAGATTCTGGTGACATGACAGAATTTTTAAGGAAATAGTACACAAGCTAAATTCATATTATAGAAAAATATCTTTAGCAAGTCTAGTCAACGGCAAATTCAGGAGGTTAAAATAAAGCATACAATGCCCTACCATAACCTCTTAAGACAAACCATGCTCAGCCTGCCCACTTCAATCTGCCAAATCCTCATGCATATGATTTCTCAAAAAAGAGTTCCTGTTTGCTCACACCCTAGTCAGAATAATCTCTGATGCTATTATTTAGAAGCACTTAGGTTTTTTTCCCGAGAGTTCAATAAAATGTAAGCATCTTTTTTTCTTTTAGTAGACACGCTGTCAAAGCAAGCATCTTTTCACATAATAAAAAAGTCAAAAGAAACTGAAGTCAAAACACAAAGAACCCCACGAAGTCTTCCCTTGCCAGGCAACTCTAAGGAAATGGGGAACTCAGAAGTTCAGCATCTCACAGGCAATGTGGCCACAATGCAATCAGATACCATCACCAGTAAGGTCAAGTGTTGAGATACATTGTTGTATCTCTTATTCCTAATAAGTTTAAGGAAAAGACACTTGCTATATGAAATTGTACGTAGACATGCTATTTTAAGGTTCAATATAGTACAATGACTTGTTTTCCTGAAACACCTCTATGTGCCATGATAGGATTCATCAAAACCACTGAGTAATACAGTGATGACAACAGCTAAGTTACAGAATTAAACTGAAAAGTTGCAGATTTCTATATTTCAGAAGAGGGATATGAACGTTACTAACTTCTCTTTACCAAAGAAAGAATCCTAGGACACAGGAGCTAAACATCTCCCTAAAGGATCAGTTTCAAAATTAATATCAGGCATCAAATAATTCCTTTACTAATTCTCCAAACCATCAAAGGAATAATTCTATTGTATTATAATAAATTTTAGTTTACACTGACACTTTGTTTTCAATAACTTTGGGTTTTAAAGCCAGTTAGCATCTTAGTTTCATTTTGATTTGAATTTTTTTCTGATATTAAGAATTGAGGGGAAAAGAAAATCTTTAGGTGCCTCCCTTTTATGACATTCTAATAAGGTACTTATTTGTTTATATGTCTGACACATTAGTGCCTAATTTACAAAAGGTTTATAATACATATCTGCTGTTCTAAATGGAAAATGTTATAGGCGCCCACAGTTCTTCACTGCAGCAGGGGAAAGTAGGGACCTTTTCCTCTCCTCCGGCCGGCCCCGTGGATGTAGTTGACAAGCAGAGTGCTCACCCAGCTTTTGTGCAAGATCCCGAGTTAATCTCCTGCCTGACAAAGGAAAAGATGGCACAGTGTCTCGGATTATCCTTAAGGAAAGTGACACTCCATCATTACTGTGACAGACAGGCCCTACCTTGGGCAGTGATGGCAAACCTACAACACTCCTGAGCAGTGGGGCTGCCTGTTATCACTGAAAGAGCTAAAAGGATAGCCTCTGCTGCCTAGGGTGAGCCTCAGTGACACTTCATGGGGCTCACCCCTTGGATATGCCCTTCTCCCTGAGCAAGTAGCAAAGGTGACAGCACGCTATTCTTGTGAACAAATTATCTTAAAAGGGAAAGGTGACACCTAATATCTTGGTAAGTAAGCAGTCAGGTGGAAGAAGACCATGCAGCAACAAGCTATGAGTGGCTTCCAAGTGGGTCTGAGTATAGTTTGGGGTTTTAAATAACAAGGAGTGCTTACCAAGGTTTGTAGTGTGCTAACTGGTGAATGAAGGAGATAGAGTAATTATTGGCTTTAAATTGGGAGTAGGGAGTGACAGAAGCTGGGAAGTTCTTTTCTAGCCATGTTAAAGTCTGAGAGGAACTTACAAGCCTGCTACATTTCCCAACTATAAGATCAGCTGGCAGTTAGCTAGGAGGAGGCTGGGGTTCAGGACAGAGTTCTATAGCAAAGCATTTAAAGGATGAAGGATCTAGCATGCAGGTGGGAGGAACATAATAAATACCAGATCTTGGGGGAAGGAAGGGTGTGGTACAGAGTATCCAGACATTATGGGGAACAAGTAGAAATGTACCTTCTGCAGGTAAGAAAATAAAGAATTCAGTACAACTCCGGCAGGTGCTATACTGCAAAGTAATTCTGAAATTTCTCTGCAAAAAGGAAGAGGTGGGAACTACCTACTGTCTTATAAGGACTGCTTCCAAAATTATTATTTACTTCCAAAAATTCATTGGACAAGGTGCTTAATCTGACTCTCTGTGTGTGTGTGTGTGTGTGTGTGTGTGTGTGTGTGTGTGTGTGTGTGTGTGTGTTTGCAGTACCAGGGATTGAACTTAAGACCCTGCTCTTGCCAGGCAAATACTTATTCTACTGAGCTATCTCCCCGGCCCAAAATACTTTTGTTTTCTTGGCGGCACTGGGGATTGAACTCAGTCCCTTGTGCTTGCCAGGCAAGTGCTTATTCTACTGAGCCATCTCACCAGCCTAATCTGACTCTTGAAGTAAATGGACTTACTATCCATTTATATCACTGTACTATCCATTTACATCACATTACTATCACTGGACTTACTGTCCAGGTAAATGTTCTTAAATTTGCTCAGTTGTCTTTCACAGGATTAGACAAAATACAACATGTTATAGGGAATGTATATAAAATCATACAACTCCTCCAAGTTCCCATAAAAAAAATTTCCCAGTTCAGTAATAATGTCAGAAAACATTTATATTTGTTTCTAATAGATGGCTGGAATTTTTACAATACTGACTTAATTCACCCTCACAATCCTATAGGGTAATAAATGCCATTATCTCTATTTCATAGATGAAGACACTAGAATACTGTTAAGTAACTTGCCCATGGTCACAGAGCTAGAGCACAGCTGAGCCCAAATGATTCATCTTTTGAGCCCAAGCTTTCAACCACAATGCCCTTTGTTTTTCCTAAGTAAAGTAGTATCATTTCATCCAGCAGGGCAATCTCTGCTCTCTTGCTTGTATTACAAAGAAAATCCATTAGGGCGGGGAGATGGCTCAGTGGCATAAGTGCTTCCCTGACAAGCACAAGGGTGTGAGTTCAATCCCCAGTTCCACCAAAAACAAAACAAACAAAAAAGAAAATCCATTGATTTTACCTATTTTATTTTTTAAGGAAAAAATTTTAATAATAAACACTTTTAGCCGGGCATGGTGGTGCATGCCTGTAATCCCAGCACTCGGGAGGCTGAGGCAGGAGGATTGTTGTGAGTTCGAGACCAGCCTGAACTACAAAGTGAGCTTAAGGCCAGCCTGAACTGCATAGTGAGACCCTGTCTCAAAAAGACAAAAAAAAAAAAAAAAAAAAAAACATAATAATAATAATAATAATAATAAACACTTTTTCTTTATAAGACAATATTTTCTATCCATTCATAAAGGGCACTATGATTAAAAATATTCTGAGAAAACAAACCTATTTTAAAATTCAAGGGGCCAGCCAGATAGTTCAGTGGATTAAAGTGTCTGCAAGCAGAGGCAGGATTCAATTCCCGCCTGCCAAGCCAGCCCTGCCCCTGAGACTGGGCATGGTGATGCCTGTAATCCCAGCACTTGGGAGGTTGAAAACAGGAGGATCACTACCAGTCTGATCTGTGTAGTGAGACCCTGTACTAAAAACATTAAAAAAAAAAAAAAAAGAAAAAGAAAAGAAAATTCTGTGTCATGTTGTTCTTACTGGAAGCCTTAAGAGTTAATAGTGTGCAACCTTGAAGGGAAAGCAAAGTAAGCGATTTCTGAGGAAACTACAGCACCTAGCAACTTGCTGTGACAGGGCCCCAGTCTTTTCTATTATACAACTACAATTTGCTTTCCCCCATTTCATTACCCTCCAGTTTTCTTATCCTTCTGTCACCAAAAGATCAACTGCATCATTTCATTTGACACAGTGAGAATAATTTTGACTGCAGCTATGAATGACAGGGGCCCTTCTTTCTCAAAGGAGACATGACTGCTTTGGGACATTTCCATTACTGGTTAGTCCTGTCACAGTGGAGACAGGAGCGTACCAGTAAATGCAGAGGCTAGGATGTAAGGACACATAGCAGAGCTAGAGGAAAAGTAGCACATCTCTTCAACCTAAGTTTTCTTCCCCTTTCTCCTTCTTGGTAGTTGTATTTGTTTTTATTCCAAATTTCATTTCAAAGAATTTCACTTTTTTCACCAAAAAGGGAAAGATTTTTATGACCATCACTTCCCTTTCGTTGGCAAACAATACAGGAGAAAAGAATGTGTGAGGGTCTTCTTTTAGGATCTTGAAGTTTTAGGGTTAGAAAGGCTTGTAGGGATCATACACTATTCAACTCATGGGTGAGAAAACATAAGCCCAGAGAAGCATGATTAAAGTGTCTGTAAGTTTACTGTGCTTTTTGACACAAATAAGTATGTGAGTTTCCCCAGTTTGGTTTCTGTGTAGCCGCAATTCAAAAGATAGCATATTGTTCTCTAAGCAGCAAACATCTAAGGACAAAAAATGGGCAACACTGAAAACTATTAATTGAAATATATGACCTAGTACAAATGGCTCCCAAATGTCAGTTCATGACAAAGTTTTCTGTAGTCAATAGCAACACATAAAATAAAAGAACAATGTGACAAGTTTTCACCAAGCTAAGTGTTTCCATTTAAGCACAGTTCTTTATTATATAATTATGATATTCTTACAATTTTGGTGCAATAGTCCTTTCTCTTTTCTTGGTCTACAACAAGAAAAAATGTGATAATTTTGAAATTTGATATTTATTTGATTGGTCAGTTAGTCAGTCAATTTTGTAAAGGGTCTCACTATGCAGTTCAGGCTTATTCTCACTTTTGTAGCCCCCAGGCTGGTCTTGAACTCTCAGCAATCCTCCTGTCCCAACCTCCCAAGTACCCAAGTAATGGGATTACAAGAGTGCACCACTACACCCAGTTTCCTTTTTTTTTTGGCGGAAATGGGTATCGAACTCAGGCCCTTGTGCTTGCCAGGGAAGCACTTATTCCACTAAGCAATCTCCCTGGCCCCACCCAGTTCCTTTTAAAACTTCAGATCAACTCTCCATTACTCTGCTGCATTATTATTAAATGCTGTATAACAGATTGTTGCCTTCTTACAGTAAATGTTTACTTTCTCACACAGTTTCAGAAACAGCTTAGCTGGGTGATCCTGGCTCTCATGCGGGCCTCCCAGGAGTCAAGAAGGGGGCTGGGGACATGGTCCACAGTCATCTGAAGATTGGGCACAAGCAAGAGTACTTTTCCAAAGTGGCCCACTCACATCCTGTTGGCCAGAGGCTTTAATCCCTCTCCATATGTGTCACTCTCTAGGGCTGTTCATGACAAAGAGGTTGGCTTCCCTCACTGTGATTGATCCAAGAGAAGAGAAGCATTCAGAACAGGAGTCACATTATCTTTTTGCAATTAATCTCACTAATGACACATCAGTCACTCCTGCCGTATTCTACTGGCCAGCACAGCCAAAAGAACAAGGGAAAAGCCTTGCACAAGGATGGAATACCAGGGGTTGAGGATAGACAATTCCTCATTTTTTAATGGCCCATTTTGAGAAGCCTCTCTTTATATCAACTTGTAACATAATAATTTGTGTGATAGGAAATTTTCACTTTAAAATCACTGTTTATATTGTCAATTCCAGTTAACTTTGGTAAACAAAAAAGAAGCTTATTAATATCTACAGTCATATAGACCTCCTATATAGACTTGGAATAGTACAAGTGAAATAATGATAACTTTTTATCTTAGTCCTCCCCCTTTTTTTTCTTCTTATACAAGCTACTCTTAACTTCTCAGAGAAACTTTGTAACAGTTTAGATTTTAATGAACCATTTTATATGTTTTTCAAGGAAAATATCAAATGTTATACAAATAAATGGGCAAAAAACATACTATAATAATTTAATGCTCTTTTCCTTTCTATCTTAGTGAAAAAATAGTGTACATATGCTAGGTGGCATCGCACCAGACTAATTTCAGTTATGTGCCTAAGTTTTTTCTGATTGTACTTCTTGTTCCCCTAAATACTATTGCTCTTGTACATTGAAATCAGGACTCTCAAGTAGAGGAACATGACTCTATCAGTAAGAGACAAGGAAAATCCTGGTCTTGTGATTGACTGATGTTTAGAAAGGGCAAACTTCTGGCATGAAAGCATTGCCAGAAGTCACCCAAAAGAAGTGATGAGAAATTTCTCAAAAGCATTGCCAGAGAGGAGCCAGCCAGATAGCTCAGCGGACTGAAGCACCTGTTAAGGCAGAGTGCAGTGCCCAGGGTTCAATCCTGGCCTGCCATGCTGGCTCGGCCCCTGGGGCACACTGAGACAGAGATTGAGACTGGGTATGGTGGCATGCACCTATAATCCCAGAGAACAGGAGAATCACTAGGAAACCATGGAGGCCCTGTTGACCCTGTCCTAAATACAAGGGGTGTGGGAGTAAACACTGCCAGAGAATAAACATGGAAGCAAAAGGGAATAGTATTGTCAAACTGGTTCTTTAATTTAGGAACCCAAGGTAAGACAACAGTCATCTCTGGAATAGTAAACATTGTTTCCATTGCTTTTAACTGATACAGTAGAAAAAGAATGTAAGGCTCAGGCATCCAGGAGTGACAACTGTCTTTCAGACAGTTGGAAAGGGCTTGAGAAAACATTTGCTGGAATGTGCTTTAGCTTCTGTGGTCAAAATTTTTGGGACTTGGCCGAAACAAGATTCTTGCTTAAGACTTATATGGTTTTCATCACCCCATAACATTAACATTATAGATGCAGATCTGTCACTTGAAATATTTTACCCATATCCTCTACTGCAAGGAATTTTCTTTATACCCATTCATCTCTAGTGACAAATTTGTGGCACTTACAAATTTAAAAGGCTGTCAAAATCTAATAATGAAATCTTGAGGGGAGTTGTATAGAGCACAGATCAGAAAGAACCAAAATTAATTTCAGAGGATTTATTGCACAGGTTAGGGGTCGCACTGAGGCAAGTTTCTTTCTACAATGTAAAATATCACATACAATACTTTGCCAGAAGGATAAAGCAGAAAAGGAATTAGTGCTGGTCAGGCCATGGAACAAAGTTAGAAACACATTAAAGAAACCAGAGCACAAAGAGCGTGGAAAACCACATGCTGCCTCTGACTTACACCATGCCTGGGCCCACACTTACTCTAATCATGCCTATTGCTAAGAGTTAGGCACACTTTCCAACTACTGATAACTCACCTAAGAAACTTTTCCATCTCAACAGGGATTGAATTTATGGAACCAAATTTTACACCTTTTCCCCAGTGAAGTTTAGCAAAAATGGAAACACACTTAAAAAGAAAACAGCCAAGGTTTTTCTTCCTCTTGCTGAATTCTCTTTGATGTACCTACTACTTGGAAGCTCAATGGTTCCGAGGAGAGGTTTGCCTCAAGGATTTAGTAGTTGGTGTCCTGAGGAAGAAAGTGAGAAGTTGCAGGCAGACAAAAGCATGCAGTTGAGGAAGCTGCTTGTAAGGCAGGCAGACAAAAGCATGCAGTTGAGGAAGCTGCTTGTAAGGCAGGCAGAACCCCTAGAGAGATGCAGCTTGGGGTGTGTCAGATCACAGAGGGATTCGCCCTGGGGCATTCACTCAAAGTCAGGCTATAAAGCAGTTGTTTCCTAAGAGATAAAAGAATTCACTAGGCAAAGATTCAAGCCCAAAAGAATGCCTTCAAAGAAGAGACTTGTGCAGGGGAAAAAAAGTCAAATGCTTAAAACAGCCACCCTGACAGAGAGCTGCAGGGATTAATCAGATCCCTATTTTATCAAGCTAGAACTTCTCATCGTGATACCCTAGTCCACTGTATCGTGCCATGGGGCAGGCTGGAGGGCTTTGAACCATGAAAGCTGAGATAGAAGAACAGGAAAGGAGACAAAAATTCTGCCACCTCCTACCACAATTCAACATTCCTACTCCACTAATCATTAGCCAAAATTTCCAGAGTCTAAGGTTTGGGAATCTTGCTCCTAGTGTGAGTTCACAAATCTGGTCCTTTCTACTTCTTGAGAACAATTCCTAGATGTAAGTGAAACCACATCAAGCAGTGCTGCTCACAAACCTGGCACAGGTCCTGAGTTGTGTCCGCTGCACACCCTGGTCTTAGTCACCTCGTAGTGCCGAAACAAACTGCTATAAAACTGGGTAGCTTCAAACAACAGGAATTTATTCTCTCATATGTGTGACACCAAGTCTGAAACGAGGAAATGCTGGCAGTTGGTTCCTTCCGGAGGCTCAGAGAACCAGTTCCGGCATGGTACTGCTGGTAGTCCTTGGCATTCTTGCCCTCGTAGCTGCGCCACTCCAAACTGCCCTCTCACTTGATGTTCTCTGTCCATTTGTCTGCATTTTCTTGTCTTTTAAGGATACTAGTCAATGGATTAGGCCTACCCTAATCCAGAATGGCTTCAACTTAATGAATTATATCTGTAAAGACGCTCTTTCCAAATAAGGTCACATTTTGAGGGTCTACATAGACATGTGTTTGGGGACGGGAAGACACTATTCAATCAGCAAACTTTACAAACTTATCACAAGCAGCATCCAAACTATTTAGTGCACCTACACAGCAAATAGTCTACCTTCCTTTATGAAAAGAGGAAAAAAGGAAACGATAAGGTTGCTCACTAAGGAGATGATAAAGATACTGGGAAAAAGACCCCTGAAAATGAGCATGCAGACATCTCCCAGCTCCTCTCACAAGATCTTGACACAGCAATGTCTTCTAAGGAAGCAAACCCTGCCTATGAAGCTCTCTTCCAACTCTGTATGCCCATGTTCTTAAACAGGAAGAGACCAGTACAGCTCCCATAAGAAGCTGGGAAAAAATCCATTCTCAAAGACGTCAAGAAACAAAGTGAAAGACGTGCATAAGTGTGTAAGTGTGTGTGTGTTCACATAATTAAATTACAACTTAAAAATAACAAGCCAGGGAGATACTCAGTGGCATAAGTGCCTGGCAACTGCAAGGTCTGGAGTTCGATTCCCCAAATGACAACAATAAAAACCAAACAAAAAACATAGTAACACACAAATGAGTTAGCAATTAAGAGAGGATATTCTTACAAATTAAAAACAGGATTGCCAAAATCAAATGCTGAAAAAAAAAAAAAAAACTAATTAGAAGACAAAAGTTAAGAAGCATCTCTAAGAAAATAGTAACAATCAAAACCTGAAAATTTAAGGGAAAAAAAAAAAAAAAGACAAAAATTTTCTACCAAATAGGCACAAAATTCAAGTTAGAGGATGTAAGGAAAGAGAAAACAGAGGATTAATCAAATATATAGCTAAATATTATTTCTCCAAGATCAGGCACATTTTCACATGGGTCCAGGCCAATGAATACAAAAAGAAAACACGTAGGCATATAAAAAGATGGAAAAAACACTTCTACACATTGAATACAAGGTTGCTTTCAAGTAAATGAGAAGTAAAAATAAATAAATAAAAATTGAGAAGTGGAACATCATGAATACCACAAGATAATAAAAGTAACAAAAAATAGATAAGGTAGTTTCCAAGGAAAAATTACTGTCCACCAAAAATCTACAATGAGTGAAATTATCATTCAAATATTAAAGCACCTTCTTCAATTGCCAACATTTATATACCTCCCAGCCACCATCAGCCAGGTCAAATACTTACTTATACTGCTATCTGCCACGCACATCTAGTGTAATTCTTGTTTTGTATTAAACTCTTCAGAGTTTCAGGCAGAGATTACTTCTGTGAATTTCATCCTGAAACATCACTTGAAATAATCACTTTTAAGTGGCATGTTACAGTCTCAAAGTGGGATTCAGATACAAAGAATTAAGCAATACAGCCTTCACAGGATTATTATAAATTGAGACACTTTTATTTTGTTGTTCCATATGAAGACCAAATTTTTCCCTCTAACCTGAATCTCTAAAACCACATTCTTTTGCCAAAAGAAAAAAAAAAAAAGAACTAAACATGTATTTGAAATAGGCATATAAAACTATGAAAGTAGAATGTCAAAGTATTTACTGGAGAGTTTCCTAGTAATATTTGGATTATATTCTTTAATATGTTTTGTAATAAAAGCTGAGTGAAAACACCAATTTAAATTTAATGTCATTCTACATAAGAAGTGTATAATTCCTTAATACACAGAATAATATTTATTTAAAAATTTCCATGGTAAACACCAATGTTTCTTCTTGACATCTTAATATTTGTTTTTTGGTTTTTTTTTGTAGAACCAGGGATTCGAACTCAGGCCCTTGCACTTACCAGGAAAGCACTTATTCCACTGAGCCATCACCCTAGCCCCTTTGACATCTTAATATATAATGCATAATAATAAATTAAAACTGAATCAACATATTCTTTAGTAAGAATATAAATAATAATATCAGACACTTTTGGGGGGGGGGCAGAACCAGGGATGGAACTCAGGCCCTTGTGTTTGCCAAGGAAGCGCTTATTCATTCCACTGAGCCATCTCCCGGCCCCCAATGATATCAGAAACTTTATCTCCCTTTTATGTTATGTACAAGCAAGAAAAGGAACTGTTACTAATACTCTCTTCAATAACATAGGCAGCATGGTTAAAGACTTGGTTCTGTATTGAATTAAACGTATATAACTTAGCTAGGAAGAGCTTGAACCAAGTAGAATGACTTTCACTGTTAATAGATTATTAACTTCTTTGAGCTTAGTTCTTTTATCTATAAAACAGGGAAATAGCACCTAGCCTCACAGAATTAGACATGATTTATGTCACTGGAGGAACAAAGTAAGACTATATGACTTCAAAGTCATACTTCATATGACTGGTGGTGCACACCTGTAATCCCAGCTCTTGGGAGGCTGTAAACAGGTGGATCAAAGTCATACTGTTTTTACTAATAATGTACTTAAGGTATATTAATCCTCTGATATACTCTATATTAATAGATGATTAAATGACCTGGTGGGGAGCAGAACCAGGGTGAAACCCAAACATTGCCAAGTATTATTAAAGCTATCATTTTGGCCAATATAGTTCCCCTTTTCTGCAGTTTACTTTCCATGGCTTGAGTTGTTACAGTTAGTCGTGGTCTAAAACTTTTAAATGGAAAATTCCAGAAATAAAAATTCTCCCATCTCAAATTGGGTACCATCCTGAGTAGTGCAATGGAATTTCACAGTCTCCCTGTGTCTCTCCGAGGATACAAATCATCCCTTTGTCCACTATATCTAAACCGTATTCACTACCTATCTGTTTAGTCACTTAGCTATCTGATTTATCAAACAACTGACTTAGTATCTCCGTGCTTATTTAAGAATCATTACTTGATTCTTAAGTATCAAGCGCAATGATACTGGCAATATGGATGTGCCAAAAATATGCCTTTAAATGCTTCCTGCAAGTGAAAAAGTGAAAGTACAATACAATTTTAAGTAACAATATTCACATAAAACATGACAGTATAATTATTCAATTTCAGTAGTAGTTACTGTTGTTAATCTCTGTGCTTTATTTATAAATTAAACTTTATTTTATAGCAAAAGTTTCAGAGGACATACTGTCAAAACACCAACTATGTTGTTTTGGATATGCCTCTATTGAAGAATAAAGCAGTAGTGATAAGCCAGCAGCTACAGTTAATATAACTCAGTAACCCTCCTGAGCCAGCTGTTTCAATACAACTTTAAGTGTCTAAGCTGAGAAGGGAAAATTCAGTGTTCTATAAACATGATCAGGATCAATAATGATTATCTGTCCTAGCTCTCTACTTTAAGACAGAATAATACTAAGCACCCCATAAACAGATTCAGGATGAGTGGTCCCGTGTAACACAATAGTGCCAACACACTTGGAAGGCAAATAGACTTTTGCAATTCCTTACAGACAACACGGGCCCACAAAAAGAAGCCCAACAGGCCCAGGGCATTACTTTTCCTGTTCATCTCACAAGAACATTACACAGAAATCAAACAAAAGAAGAGCCAGGCATCGAAAAGTTAACAAGCATTATTGCTAAATAATGTTGTGAGTCAGTACATTCTGAAGTATTAATTATCAGCTATATATTCATATAACAAGAAGATCCTGAATTCTAAGTTCCTTTAGGGAATGGATAAGGTACTTTGTCACTGTACTAGCTGACAACACACTACTCTGGAAATTATCTAATTGTTCAATAAATGAATGTTACACTATATTTGTATAATATCATATGTAAATTTTTTTTCACATAATGAATGAATTTATCACCCTAATAGCAAACTGTTCCCCAAAATAACATTATCTAAGCCAGAGTAAAAAGATATAGTATTTTTTAAAAGATTTATATTCTGTGACGTAAGTTGTAAATTAAGAAGTTCTCAATTAGTAATATATCTTTAACTGAAGCCCTGTCTTCATCACTAGACTCTCAAGAGAAGAAACAAGAGGATGACTATAGATGTGTGTCAATTAAAGCTACCACAGAACAGAAAAATGTTGGATGAATATCCATCAGCTTAGTTTTAGAATACATAAGAAGCATCCGAGTTTTGGAGGGGGAAATAAAAGGCAAAAGTGCCCTATCTTGGCTGAGTAGCACTATTAAATTCAGATGCAGGGTTCTATTTAGTTTGGACAGGTCCCAGCCACAGAACAAAGTCAGTCTGTCTCAGTACCATAACTGAATTCTACAAGTTAACAGCTTTTCATGAAAAGCTGCCATTTCAAAATGTCAATCAAATCTAAGCATAAGTGGGAACTCCTGCAGAAATAACCAGCTGCAGGTTTGAAAAACATTTTTCACTGAAAGTGGAAACACAAAAGATGTTTGAACGAGATCTCTTTTCATTCCTGTAACAGTAGACGGCCATTTTCACAACATCAAGGACAGAAAACAGGGGACAAAATTGCAAATAATGTCTTGAAAGGGCTATTTGCAGGAGTGATGACTGATTCAAGTTACAAATGACAGAATTATTGGAAAATGAGAACTCATTAATATGAAATTGTTTGTTTCTCATTCAGAGAAAATAGTCTCAGACTATTTATTTTATTGCACTTGAATGATTACGCCATATAAAACGAAACTGTAGCCTCAAGTTTTGGGACTTATTTTCAATTCTTCTAGAGAAATTGATGATGGTATCCCCTGACTTTGAGAGGAAAATCCATTGATTATACTTATGAACAAAAAATAATCCTTATTTTACTTTCCAAAATGCAAGCGATAATAAAGATATGTACCTATATCATACAGTGTAATTTTTAAAATGGAAAAAGAAAACCAAAACAAAAAACTGTACCTGTCTTACGTGCAAAAAATCTTTTGCAATTACCTAATACAGTGAGACTAAGTGTTTGAAGTGCTAAATGTGATATAGTAGGAGTTTTTGTAAAAGCGATCCGCTCACTCAGAGGACACACATCAGAGAATAAGACTGAAGAAGATGTGCCACCACAGTGTCTTCAGAGGCACAAAAGAACAAAAAGATTACATAGAAAATAATTTTTACAGCTGAGGGCAGAGCTGCCAGTAAAGTACGTGCTTTCCAAGCTCAGCACACACACACAGAATCAATGACTAAGAAAACATTTTAGGAAAGTGGTAAAAGCACATGTGTCTTCCAACCATCTTTCTCTGTTGCACATTTCAACGATTTTTTTGTTTTCTGTCAGCAATTAGGCTAAATAAGTTAACAAAAATGATGACTTTTCTCAATACCAAGGTAATGGTCAGCCTATTCAGCAGATAAGAAACTGGTGTCTACTTTCTCTTACAGAAATGAAAGGTAAAATTGGACTTGTAGTTTAAGTCATTACCCACACAGTACATATACAAGTAGGTCTTGTTAGAATTGTGGAGGTTCCCACAAGTTAACTAATCTTTATTTATTTGAAAGACTTAAAGAACCTCATTGAGCTTTGCACATATACTTACCCTATACTGATGTCAGTATGAAATATGAAAACAAAGAGAAATTAGAATCCAGCCCTAAAATAAATGAGATATCTATTCAATCAAAAAATATTTTCAGGTCCAAGGAGATAGCTCAGTAGAATAAGCACTTGCAAGGTTCCGAGTTCAACTCCAGTACCACCAAAACAAAACAAAAACAAAAACTACTTTCAAAGGGTATGGGACAGTTGGAGACATTAGAGCTTTTTTTTAAAATTCTATTAATCACTTTCAGAAATTTGGATTTCTACTATTGACATAAAAGTTGCCACACCTAATTCAATCAGATTTATTTACTTTTAATAGGTATGGTCTAATTAACATACTTATTTCTTGGCCAAACAGTGATTCCATGGTTTCATCTACTTTCATCTACTTTAGTATCTCTTGAGCTCATAATCAGCAACAACAGATTTCAAATAAGCATTTAATATCATTTGTAACACTGGTATGTAGTATTAATTACAAAGACATATAATAAATCTTACTAATCTTAATCTTTCCCAAAGAGCCACAATTTATATTTAATTATATATCAATTCCATTCATCATTGCAAAGAAAAATACTACTAATCCTAATCTGAGTAAATTCATCGTACTTCTAAATATGAGGTAACAAAATCTTGACATAATGGTGTCTTTTGCATCACTTTAAGAACTTTTCACCTACTACTATAACATTCATAGATCTTCCTATGAAAATATCCCTGAATGCTTTTAATTCTTCTACTTAAACAGCTGGATGAAGTTGTGGAGCTTGTCTTAAAAAAAGAAAAAGATTGGTTATAGTGGAAAAGAGGAACGTGAGCTGGTTACCAGTTATCACCCAAAGATGACAACTGCATTTATTGGTGCATTACAAATGCAAATGGTTAATGTGGTATAAAATGTATACTGGGTTTTAGTTCACGTGTCTACAGCTATCACACAAGGCATTCATCTGCATTCCCTGTTTATGGGAATGAAATATGTAGTCATTTGAAGTCCACAATATGTATACTGTGTTTGTAATAACTGCAGATTTTACAAGCACATTATTCTTTCCATTAGGATTAAAACCTCACCGAATAGCAATTTGTGAAAGAATTCTAACAGGGCCCGGAGCCCAGAACTCTGACCTCTGATGAGATGCTTGGCAGTAACAAACTCTAGGTCTAGGCTAAACATCTGGTTTGAGTTAGACTTCCTGAAAAAATAGCCCCTGTACTGGGGAAACTGGTATTCACTCAGCTTTGTATATATACTTTGACTGACTTCAACACTGTTACAGAAAAAAAAAGAAGAAGAAGAAGAAAGACTGAAGTAGAATGCTTGTCAATCATGACAGACTCCTTGGTGGCCCCTCCAGAGCTAAGCCTTGTTAGCTAGAACATTCAGTTTCTTTCCATATCCCTCACATTTTTTTTTCATGTGATAGCATATAAAGCATACAATAATATTAAAATATCTGTTTGTTATTAACAAATGTAATAAATTACTTTTTTCTTAATTATTATGAAGTAACAATCACTGGGTAAAGTAAAATGCATTCAGTTTACATGTATAAGAGAAAGAAATAATAATAGTATGTTGAGGTTCTTAAAGAATTTATAAAATATTAAAACTTAAAATACTGGTTTCTAAATGGCATTACTTTCTTCTAAAAATTACAACCATCAATGTAGTAGTGATGTTTATCAGGAAGAGGTTTGGTTTTGTTTTTCATTTCACTGCAAATTTGATGAAAATCACAATTCAAAAAGTATTCTTCTAATATATTAGAAAATCTGTTCTGGGTTAGTAAGTAAACATGAAACAATCAGAAAATAAGACATTAAAGCTTCCACTCACTTTTATTTTCTGATAACTGCTTTAGTAGGACTGCTATCTACTGGACTGAACATAAATGTTTAGCTCACTGTAACCCATTTAATGATCACAAAATTACTTCACCTTTTTATCTGTATACAGTCTTAAGACGCAGAGCCCTCATATTAGACTAAGGCTATCCCAACACTATGAATGGTACTACCAAAGGAAAAGGCAGCATCTCGGGGAGCTAGTTTCTATAGCCAAAGGTTAATGTATAGCATTAAAGCACAATATTGCAATGTGGTGTGTCCTACCTTGCCTGTGATTTAATTTGAGCTTCTAGTGAAAGCAAAAGCACAACACAATTTACATGACTGTCCACACGTAGGATCTAGGGTGTGTGGGATAACGACTGGGTCCTTGATTCACTTCAAGGACCTAGAAGGGTTCTGCCAACCCCAGGTGGTGGTACATTTCATTTTATTTTTCTATATATCACCTTAATTAATTATTACCTTTGTGAGTGGCAGTGCAAGTGTATTTAAATTCAGTCTTTTGAAAGAACTATGTGCAATTGAATGCAAATTTCTTGACTTGCAAATCTGCTCTTCTACCCAGAAGGTACCACCAAGGACTCTACTGCATAGTACCACGTTGTAAAACATCAGTATCATTCCCTAAAAGGTATCAGCAGTTTGCAATCGCACTTTTGGCATACTTTAGGGAAGCAATTTACAAACTGACTGATTATTTATAGCTGCTCATGAATTAAAAATAGTCTTATTGACTAAGCTCAAGTCAGATTCTGCATGAAGCTCCTCAATGTCCTCATGGAACACACTTGTTTGTCTGCTTGTCATGAACAGAAAGTTTCTAATATATGTCACAACTATAATTCAATAAGTTATAAAGTCTGCACCACCTTAGCACTAGATGATTTTTTAAAAAGAACATTCATATTTCTATGATGAAGTCTTACTGTTCCTGTTCTAATCTGAATCAACAAAATAACCATAGAAAGCAAAAAGGGAAATCTTGCTTATCCAAATTTTATTTCTTGAATTCACAACTTTTACACATTTTAACAAAGTTTTCATTTACTAGCACTGCATAAATATCACATAGCTCAAATTTATCGTCTCTTTACAATCTTGTGAACTCCTTTAGTATGACATAACCACTTACCTTCCTCATTAACTCATCACAAAAATAAATGTTTCTCTAAATGATCTTCATTATAACTCAGAGTAAAAGTTTATAAAAGACAATATGAAAAACTCTTCAAAGTTTTGAAGTAGTATTTTGTAAAAGTGTATGTAGATTAATATGAGTAATTTAGGTAAAGACATAACTGTTTTTCCATTTCAAAACAATGACAAAGTAAACCTATTTGGTTTACTTCCAAAAGAAAGCAGAAACTTTCTTAAATTGTGTAAAAACTGCACAGTGTTATCATATTTATATATCATTACACTGTGAAGTTAAGAATAAAATTTTATGAATAATTATTATCTTTGATGCCTACACAAATTAGTTATGAAGGACTTCCTTCTCTACCTGTACTTGGGTCAGAGAATAAATGAAGTGTGCCTGTTTTGACATGTTTAGGTTTTTAATTTTATCTGGTGGTAACAGAGAAAAAAGTCATTACACTAATTCTGAAGGCCACTCTGACAAGCAATCTTCCCAAGTCACAGGGAAGGGGACACCTCTGTTTTCTTCCATATGAAAGAAGTAGCAAGTAGACATTTTCTCCGTGATACAACTTTAGTATGTAATAGTGAAACCCTGTGAGCACTTCTACAAAATGCTGTCTATAACAAAAATGCTGATGATAACAATGAGCAGAAAAAATAACAATGGTGATTTTATATTCTAGTAGTTCTTCTACATTGGAAATGAATAGCAAATTTTCTATCCAAAACGCATAAAGACCACATCATTGCTAACCTTGTACATTTTTGGAAATCTATGGCCACAAAGGCACATTTATAAAATAAGCCCCCACTTGTTAAAACTGTAACGGTGCCACCATCACTAGTTTCACCTTAGTGACTTAAATAAATATAAACAAAGTAATAAACACTATATGTTTTATAGAGTTCCATGAATGGAGCGGGAGGGGGGCCTCACCTCGCTAAATAACCTCCTGGCAAATGCAAAAGTAAAGCTACATTTTGTTTGCTCATATTTTCTGAGTTCCGAGAATATAAGAAGCAGCAGGGGGAAACCTAACTCATTTAACTGAAAGATGTTTGCTTATTTCACTTTCCACACTGGCCTTATTGGAAAGTAGGGAAGGGGGGATGTAAACAAGAAAGGATAAAATAATTAGAAAAAGGCAATCACTATAATAAAATAATTTGGGTGTTTTAAAGATGTCTTTCATATTTTATGTTTCAAGGTGACCTTGATGGAAATTCTTCTACTGGCTGCAGGTAGTTTGAAATCAAACTGTAAAAATCAGACACGATGGCCTGCCACTTCAAGTGGCCAAAGTGTCCAGCAACTAAGGTACCTGGTACTTGCATGGCTTTCCCATCAGTGAAGTAATAGTAAAACTCTCCATGCTACTTACCATGGCTGTCATAGAAAACAATTCTTTTCAGAATTGGGGATTAGAGCACATTTTTATGCCTACTGTCATATGAAAAGTTTTTCAAAATATGTTGTTTCAGACCTGTTAATATACTAATAGAGATTTTAAAGTTTGAATATAATTTTCAAGTCATCACTTAGATGACATCAATAACAACACTTACTTTAAATAAGCCCAAATTATATACAGTTGAGTAAATTTTAATTTGTTTTCATTTAAGGTCTTCTAAAGTTGAGGCCAGCATGCTGAAGAAAAATATTAAACTACCTATAACCCTGTGTCAACATATGATGCTACTGGGAATGGTAAGTGAATTAATTTTCCAGGGAAAATTAATTACTTATGACTTACAGTTGTAAAAGCAAACAACGTAACTCTGGATTAGGGCATATTTAATTTCTGTTTGTAGTACCGATTAAATTAATTTCATATAATTCATGGTATGTAATGGAAAGCAGAACAAAAATGAAATTCTAGACAATGACTGACAGAGAAAAACATATATTTATGAAAGCTAATCCAAAAATAAAGGTCATGGATATTAATCACTGGATAATTAACCATTATTTTTAATGGTTGTATAGTAATGAATTTTTAGCATAGTATTTGAGAAAGTATAGCTAAATAAAAAAAATCTAACACTGAGAAATAAAATATAAAGCTATAATAATGGTGTATTTTGTAATGTCTCCTCCCCCAAAAATGTCATTAGTCAGGATTCACACATCTTGCATTTATAACTGATTAATTTTTGTCTGTATAAAATTGAGACAGCTAAAATAAAATATGCTATTAAATGATTTGGAGATGAAGTTCTTAAAATTATGGCTAAATTTTCCTTCTCTGACTCCCAAACAGTAAAGTGCCTTTAAAATGAATCATCTGTGATTTATTTGACTGAATTACGCACCTGAACACTACACACTACAAAGACAACAGATTTTGGTTGATGAATTGTGCTCTAACAATATACACACAGCTGCACACAGGAACATACTGATCTTAACACCCCAACCACGTCCTACCTGCTCCAGTTAAGCCAGACATAATCTTTCAATTTGGGTTTCATCTTCATGGTATAATCAGTGTTTTAAGATAAAGAAAAAAATTTGTACTGACACTAAAACTAAACAGTTTAAAGTAGCTATAAGACACATTATTCTCATGGCATAGTTTTTAAAACTCACAAAAAACAGAACATTTCAAATTCTATTTTTAACCATCACTAGGGATCTGACAAAATCACTAATAGTCTAGTTCCCATCAATAGTTGGGACTATTCGGCTAGGAGAAGGAAGAAGTTTGACAAATATTTTTAAAATAAAATATCTCCATAATTAATGTTTTTAGAAAACAGTAGATGTGAATGTCAGATAAAATATACAGCATAAATATAATGAAAATAAGAACTAGTCATGAAGTACACATCTCAAAATTTCACATTTTACAAATTTTAAACTAATGCACCTCTAGTCATTCCTTCTATAAGACTTACTATACACATATAACTCTCTTAAAAATGGGTATTAATAGGACTATTGTTAATTTATGTGATACTTTTGAAAGACATTACTAAAAATATTCTCAAGTCCTTTATAATTATAAGCCTTTCAACTTAAGGAGAAAACAGAATGTTACTGTAGCGTAGTAAGGCAAATGCAAATACTCTGAAAATAAAAATTCATGGCACAATAGTTTGAAGAAATTTTTCTGAAGTAGCTTTGCACTGTAAAAAGACTAAGAGAAACATTTCTAGTCCTGCAGAGACTGTGACTTATGCATGATTAGAAAACATTTTGGCTTTGCTCTAAAGAGTAAATGAAGCAATAGAAACCTCACCTTTCTGGCTTGTTTTCCTAAAATACAGAGTTCCCCTTATTTCAAATGGGCCTCCCTCCACGCAGTCTAGATTGAAAAGTGGTCTGTCTATAAAATGGCCTGGATAGGTTGTCTTTAGAGTGGGAGGCACATCCAGCTTCTTTTCCATAAATAAAGCTGCAACAGGGATTCAATGCCACTGTGGACTCCCAGAGAACTTTAATTTTAATTTCCTTATCATTCTGGCTTCACCACTGGGACAATGTGTTTTTTTTATTTTTAAGACAGAAAACAAGCAACCAAACAAGCATGTCCCTCTGAATCTGAACAAAACCTATTTGGCTGTCCATATGGGTGCTGCCTGACTGCATGTGCAGAAACAGAAAAAGTTCTCTGACTCGGCGAAAGGTCTACAAGGCAGGGAAGAGTTGCACTGATCTCCCTCCCTGGGAAAGGCACACAGAGCACCCTCCGCAGTCCCTTTAGTCTGACATGAATTTTAGAAGTTTCCTCAGGCATCTTTCTTTTATTACAGCCCACATTCATATTTCAGTAGAATGACTACAGGGGAATCACTAATTTTTTATCTAAACTATGACGTTTGGCAAACATTATATAACCAACTATAAATCTACAAAAGCCTCAAATACTAAAGAGATGGTAATTACATGATGAGAAACAGCTTGATTATGGGAGCAGCAAGGCAGGCTGTCAACAAACAGCTGTTTTTTATTGCCAACTCATAACTAGACCATGTATCCCAAAAATCGAAGAAGTTTCTGTTGTTTGTTTTTAACTACTCTGCTCTCTCCCACTCCTACCTACAAAGTACTGAGTCAATTTAAACATTAGAAGTGAACCACAACAGAAGAATCAGATACATGAGGATAACAAAGAAAGCACTATACACTTACACAAAATTCTACAGTTAATAACTAACAGAAGTTTAGTGTACTTTCCAATTCAACTTCAAATGCTTATCTCTCCCTGTGCAACACGTTCTGTCATTACTGTTTATAAGAGGCAGCTCAGGCAATGGGCCTCTGCTTCCTCATTCCTGGATTATGACCACAGCAATGCTGCTGCTCTGGTCCTTTGTTCTGGAAGCTTTCCCCAGAACTGTGTCTGTCTCCTTCCTGTTAGTAGAAGAGAACAAACATGCTTACACTTGCTGGTATGAACTGAATGACCTGGATGGTCCCCTGTAACTTGAAAAATGATTCTATTAAACTGATAAGTTAGCTTAGGAATAAATAATTAGAATACAAAGTACCTTAATACCAAAGGTTTAAAAAATTACCAAAGTAAATGAAGTTTGTTTATTTGATGGTCTGATGGTTTGCAATAAACCACTTTCATCTCTATAACTTTAGGCAATTTCATCTCTATAACTTTAGGCAATTTCATATCTACTATTCTTTCTCCTTTTTATATCTCTTCAAAAAATATCAGTATCCTTATCTAATTTTCCAACAAGGCATAAAAAAGTAAAATTATTTTCCCAAGGTGACATGGCAAAAACAAAGCCAAGTTCTTTTTGTGACTCGGGGCCCTGTGTTTTTTCCACTGAACTGGCTGAAATGAGGACAGCGGCAGTGAGAATGTTTGTGCAATTTAAATTTCAAGCAGCCTCTTGATCTGTGTAGGAGCATTACTTCGGGGAAACTGACTAGACACACCCTGAATTATGACTACTCAGCTGTAAGATGGGCAGAGTTAGGTAGGTGTCCCACCTATAACAACTGACTGGAAACTTTGATCTATAATCCAAATTTTCTTATACTAAGTTTTAAGAAGGTATTTCCTGTCTCACCTTTAACTGCAACATGCCTTTCTCAGGCCATGGAGATAGCTCAGCAGTACAAGTCCTGCCTGGCAAGCGCAGGGTTTTGAATTTGATACCCAGATCAATAGATAATCATGCCTTTCTCATATAGCAGATTTAGCAGCAAGTCTTCTGTATTCTGCAGCTATCACTGGGTCTCTGTGCAGTTAATGGAAACGTTATTAGCATACCCATGAATTTGTATTTTGAAAAACTCAAAAAGTAGCCTAAATTTGTCAACAGTTCTCTGAGTAGATTTCAGAGTATAAAAGACTGTTGGATCATCTTAAAAAAAAAAAAAAAAAAAACTGCCTGCATTCCAAACTAGGGGCAGTATCACCAACAGGCACCTGAGTAAGACACTACTCCCTTTACACGAGGTAGCTCCTAGGAAGTGGGAAGGGAGAAATGCACAGAGTGGGAAATACTAAAGAAGGCAGAGCAACGCAGCTGGCAGCACTGGAAATACGCCTTCCCCATTATCTATGCCACAAACTGACTGCTATGTCATGCACTGGTTTGTCATAGGAATTTAGAAGGAGAGGAGGAAGAGTAACAAACATTAAAAAAAAAAAAAAATCAACTCCCAAGAACAATTTTAAAATTCCAATACAAAAAAAAAAGAAAAGAAAAAAATTACAGGTCATAAAGAACCTATAATCCCAGCTCTAGAACTGCTAGGAGTTTACGGTCAGCCTGGACCACACAGTGAGTTCAAGGTCAGCCTGAAATATATGGTAAGACTGTCTCAAAAAACAAACAAATACAAAATCATTATGAAGATACGCCTACTCTTACCACACTCAATACCAGTTTGCAAATCATAAAATGTAGCACCTCTTAGAATGTCTAAAACAGTTTTACTACTAGTGAAGAGACCTGGGAGTGGTTTTTTTTGGGGGGGGGGAGGGATCTGGGGGAGGTACCAGGAATTGAACTCAGGAACTTGCACTTGCCAGGCAAGCACTTATTCCACTGGGCTATCTCTCCGGCCCAGACCTGGGAGTTTGAGAGGCCCAATTAATAGCATGAAAAGAATCCAATTTCTTTAAAAATTGGATTATGAATGACCATTACTAATCACATGACTGAGCAGTCTCAAGTAGAAACATGGTCACCAGTACCGCTCAGTAATGATAAGCAACAAGCCTACCTGGCTGTTAAGATGCCAGTGGTCCCTCCCAAGCCACCTAGTTACAGAAACCACAGCCTGAACTGCCCTTCTCTATACTGGTTTATCCTCCACAAATGATGTTTCCCATATATCAATTCTCCCAGGGAAGTGTATGATGGAATATTATATAATTTTTAGAGTAAATTTAGGGTTACAAATAAAAATGTGGTCTGCTACCCCAAAGAAGCAGTGATAAAATATAAAACTGATTCTTATCCTTACTTTAATGGAGCAATAATCCAGTTATAAAATGCCTTAATTAATTATTGCTAGTTAAATGCCGTACTGATACCCAAGTCTTTCTGCCTATAAATGGTTGGTACTGCACACATCTGGAAATTCAAGAGGGAGCCAGAGAGATAGCTTAGTGGAATAAGTGCTTGCCTGGAAATTCAAGGGGTCTTTCAAAGGCACTGCTGGAACTATGACCTATTTCCACTCTCCTAGGTGGGTTCATGTCACCAGAAGGCGCTGGATATGGCTTACCTCCAAGGAAAGCAACCTCTTGCTTGGCTGCTCAGTGGCGGCTGAGTACACAAGTGCTCTACGTACACTGGGAGCCTATCAGACATGCAGCTCCTCCCGATCACATGTGCCTCTGTTTGTTGTGACATCCTCACTCCTCCCACAATAGATGTCCACTGCTAAATAAATGTATTTCAAAGGCTCTCATTAGAAAATGGATTTTTTTTCCCCACCACAGTGTCTTTTTATAAATGCAGAGCACAAAGAAGGAGACCAATAGGTGATTCATTATTTTTTTTTAACTCCTCTTTGGCTCTGGCCAATTCTCCTCACTCACTGAGGGCTGAGAACATAGATTTATTTTGTTAAGTCCTCCCCTGGTACCCATGGGAACTCAGAAACCAAAAAGCTTCTACCCACTTCCCCAAAGCCACGAACATGAGAGTTCTCACTCTGTTATCCCCATTAGCTGATAAAGGCTCTTTACATCATTTATATTCAGTAAATGTCCACTAAAAATGGAGGAAAATTTCTGAGTTTCAAATTAGACAAAAACATTATGGGGTCCCTGGGCCTGCCATGCCGTGCCCACTTCCCAGGGTACACTGAGACAGCAACTGAGATTGGGTGTAGTAGGTACACCTGTAATCCCAGCACTTGGGAGGCTGTAAACAGGCAGATTACTATGAGTCCAATCTGGTAGTGAGACCCTGAACACCCTGTAGACTCTTCTCTAAGAAATAAAAAAAAAAACATTATGGGAGAAAAAAAAAGTCATTTTACAGATAAACTTCAGACTCTGGTGTTGAAAGTTAAGGTCCACAAATCAAGAAGCAGTCATGTCTACAGAGTTAGGCTTTTCCATTGCCCTCTTGGTGAATCACACTGTGGTTAGTTGAAAGTGCTATTCACATAATAAATTAACCACCTCATTTCCTTCATCACCAAAATATACACAGCACCTCTGTACAGATTTGTTTTAATAAAAGTAATAAAGCAAGCCCAGAGGTTAGGGCTGTTAGGACATAATCACACCTCTGAGATTTGAAAACACATGCACATCGTGCCTCAAAAGCTTTTGCGAGGCCCCCCCAACAAAACCCAACTATACTCATGCCTTCAGCCCATTTATTCAAAATAAAGAAAAACAAAAGCCTTGATCAAGCCAGGAGCAAATTCTTCCTTTCAATTATACATCTGAAAAGAATATATAATTCTTAGTAATATTGCTAACAAGCAGCTTATGTATCTAATCTGGATTATTAAAGAAAATATATCATGATAGTTAACAGTACCCTAAAAAAGGAACAAACTAGCTTGGTCTCATCCCAACACAAAGATATTTTCTAAAGTGAGTTGTTCAAAATGACAAACAACACATGTATTTCTTTACATGAACTGAGAAGCAATTTCATTCTATACAAATCAGGTAAATGAATTTTCCTTACCTGATAATGATGCTTAATTTCTAAGAGCTGAAGTGGGCAAAATGACTCTTAAAATTTTAATTTGTCCTCAACCCTCACTTTCACCTGTACCAGAACAAATGACACTGCAATCCACAGGGTAAGATGGATTTGGGGAAAGTAAGGTGCTATGAGTGAACTTATGCTATAATCCAATGAGGCCAGTTTGCCTGTCTCTGCATCATGTTATAATTACTCTGCAGAGACAAGGCTTATACTTTCCGGTCCTCGCTGAGAGATTGTGCCTTCTGCACATGCTGTCACTGTGACAGAGATGCCCCCTCCCTTGAATGTAAAAGGTAATTTAATCTTACACATAATTAAATTTATCTGTGCTATTCTTAAAGACCATGGTTAACCCCTGTGTACACATACATGCACAAAGGAATTAGCATGTCAACATTCCTGAACAGTATCAGATAACAGATGTTCAGAATACAGTTTTTAAATGCCCAGAAATAGCTCTCTTAATATATTTTATTTCTTTCTTCCACTGCTATACTTACCTAACACAATTGTATTAGCACATAGGTGTTCAATTTTCTTTTTCTTTTTGTGTCCATGATTTTTTATTTTTTAAAGAGAATAAAAAATTGTAAAAAGGAATAACAATTACAGAATTTCACTAAACAAGCGGAAGTCAACAATGACAGTTATATTGTATATTGCTATATTCAATTAGCTTTTCAGACTACCAGATATAAGTATGCAAAACTAGTCAAAAGAGTTATAAAAAAAACTAAAAAGAAGAAAAGAGCCGTGCGTCCGTGCTCGGCGGCGGCTGGCTGGGAGCGCCCGGGCCCTCTCGGGCCCGCGCCTTCTGGGGCCCCAGTCCGGCGCGGTGCGGCGCGCCCTGCCCGCTCCAGCCCGGGACGCTGAGACGCCGGGCGCCGGCGCGCTTCAGGCACAGAGGATACATACACTGGAGCTCAGAACAAGATATTTACCTAATTTCTGTGTCAGAATTAAAGACCTGCTGTAGCTATGAAGAAAGAGCCTGAATGTGTCCTTTTCACGTAGAGGAAAATGATAGACAGAAATCAGACCTGTGCTGCGGGACAGGATGCCGTGCCTTACATGACTTGTCTGATTCACGTGCTCGAGGCATGGTTTGACGTGGAGCACTTGGAGGACTACTTGAATTTTGTGAACTACCTCCTGTGGGTTTTTACACCACTGATACTTGTAGTCCTTCCGTACTTTA
>PVKA01001591.1:0-142733 GCA_004027165.1 Ctenomys sociabilis | reverse complement strand
TATTATGGCCCCACGATGTATACTTCATTTTTATACTTTTCTGCTGGATGGTTAAGACCTAGATAGAGCAAGACTTATATACCAACACATGTACTTTATGTTTCTTATGTGGTCAGTGAAGTCCCCTCAGGGTTTATCTTGTAGTCCTGTACATTATTCTGAAGATCCTTTGTCTGTGTCATCCATGTGGATGAGTCACCACCAATGCTTGACCAGTTTGCTCTCTGTGAGAGCATGAGAGAAAGTTTTCTCTCCATGTGACTCTCCCCAGGCACACTATAGAACTTCGATCTCTTTCCTCTGTGGCTCCATAATCTCCTTGTTCAGAAAATTTGGAGTTCAATTCAGTTTCATGATGTTGCAGTACAGATTCTCCTATGTTCTGAGTCTTCGCTGACCTTGAAAGGCTAGGGCCAAAATGTTGGCTGGCCTTGTGGCTCTTCTATTTCTCTGACTCTGATTTGTGAACTTAGGTTATTAACCATCCAGAAGAAAAGCTGATTAGTATCCTGCAGCATATGCCATTCACTTTGCCTTATCTGACTCAATTGATTTTAGTTGTTGTTGTACGCTTCCTTTTGTATTTCTGCTTGAAGCATTTATACTGAAGTGAACATATACTCATAAGTGAAATAAACCAGACACACATGTGTAAATATCGTAGTCTCCCTAGTATAACAAGCGAAAAGCAGAAATACGAAAATAGGATTTTAAAAATAGAGCTTTGAATTAATTTTAGGTACGCCAGGATTTCTTCTGTTCCATTTTTGTACATTTCCTCCTTCCTGCTTCTTGATTTTCTCTTTCATCCATATCTCTCAGGAACTTCTTGTCAGAAACACCCAACATAAGGACATTTTGCCTAAAATGCCATTTTATTAACTGGCTGGCTTGAGGTGGACGCCGGTTGGGTGACTGTAAGCTTGAAGGTTTCAGCAGCTGACCCTACTGCTGTGACATCAACTACTGCACATGAAAAGTTTTGTCCCCATAGCAGCAAAGCTCATGAATGCGATGAAGTAAAAGAAAATCAAAATAGAGCAAACATAACAGCCACCATAATTCAGCTTTAAAAAAAGAAGAAGACAGATATACAGCTACATTCTCTTAATTCATTGATTAGAGGCATCTGCTCTAATAGTGTTTGTAAATAGAATGTCATGTATGCACCTTGTACAACAACAACAAAAAAAATGTAATGTATTAATTATTGAATCTGAGGCCATGGGGGTTATGTTCTGAGTGAGTTAATTTTCCAAGCTAGGAGCTGAGATGAAAATGAACAGTCACGTAAGCTGGTTCTTCCTTGTAGCAGTCAAGAAGGTGGCTGAGTCAGGCAGCGCACACAAAAGCTACCAGGAAGAATACTCCAGGCAAAAGACTAGTACAATGCTGTGTGACTGTCTCCATAGCAACACAGCCCAAGTTGCCAAGTTACCACGCCTGGACAATCCTGCTGACTTGCTTCTCCCAGTCCTAAAATAGTTACCAAAGTCATAAAGCAAAAAACAAAAGCATTATTGCATTCAGAAACTTTTCTTCTAAAACATCCATCAGTAGGGAAGTTCTGGTTTAGTGTAAAGTGACCTTTTTCTGGCAGTGTGTGTGTGTGTTCACAGAGTGTTCATAGATGATCATTCTCATGACTTAGTGTACACACCCTGAATTCAATGACACCCTGCACCATCTCTTCCGGTTGGTCAGGATTCCCTGAGAGGAGTGTATTTGTTTCTGGACACCACTCTGAATTTGCTTAAGAGACACAATGTCACACACCACAACTTTCTGTCAGGATAGAGGAAGTTCTTTTTTTTTATTATTAATCTTACTGAGAAACAAATAGCAGTGAGACAGTTTCAAAACCGATCAGTAGATCAGTTTCAATAATTAATACATCACATATTGTTGTCTTCAGAGTGACTATTCATAGCACAAGAGGCAGTCCTATGGATAAGCCGCTACTATTATGGACTGCTGGACTATATTGGATTATTTTGCTGAATTCACACACCTACAATATTTAAGTGGTAATGGAATACCCATCTCTGACAAGCTAAAGAAAAAAAGGGATCCGAATGAAGTACCATTTTGTATCTGTATATACAAAATAGGACAGATACACAGCTACTTTCTCTTAATTCAATAAGCAGAAGGATTTTACTAACAGAGGAAGTTCTTAATACATGTTCTGAATGAACAATGAGAGAAAAGTGCAGAGACGGAAACGAATCACTGAGTCTCTTAGTTACAAACAGAAACCAGAGTTCAAGACAAAAATAGGATTTGCTGGAAGAGTCCCCGGCTGCTCATCTAAGCCGGGAGCTGAGATGAAAATGAACAGTCACCGTAAACTGGTTCTTCCTTCTAGCGTCGAGAAGGTGGGTTTCGGCTGAATCAGAGAGCGTGCACAGAAGCTACCAGGAAGAACACTCCAGGCAAAAGCCTAGTACAATGCTGTGTGACTGTCTCCATAGCGACGCAGCCAAACCCTCAAGAAAACCAAAGCTGAGGGACAGCCGCATCGTCCCTGCTTCCGAGGTGGGCAAGGCAGGCTGGAGTCCACGCTTGAGGAGCTAAACACGACCTCATCCTGCATGTCGCAACGCCTCCTGCCCCTGCTTGTTCCACTGCCGGGAGCTGTACAGCTCAGCTCTTATCCTCTGAGTTGCAGTCCTCTTTTTTAAAAAAGTGTTTAGTGATTCCCTATTAGTACAAATGACTCATCCACATTATTGAGTATTTTTGCCATTTTTTAAAATAAAGCCGGCAGCCAGACCCAGCAAAGCACGGCTATCATCCCAGCATTCTTGGTGGCTGAAGGAGGAAGGTCACAAACTCGAGCTTCGTCTGGGCAGATTAGTGATTTACTAAGACCTTGTTCCAGAATTTAAAAATAAGAAAATGTCTGGGCAGGAAGGTAAGAAGGAGAAAGCAAGGGAGAGATTTTCTTTTCTTACTTTCTTTTTTTTTTTTTTTTCTTTTTGGCGGAACTGGGGATTGAACTCAGACCCTTGCACCTTCCAGGGAAGCACTTATTCTACTGAACCATCTCCCAACCCCATGAAAAGATTTTCTAATGCATATGGCCAGGCTTTGAATTTTAAAAATACTAAGCCAGGCATGCTGGTGAATGCGTATACATAGTTTCCTATTGGGGAAACTGAGACAAAAAGACTGCTTGACCTCATGGATTTGAGATTAGCCTTGGAAACATAACAAAACCCTGGGGTTTTTTGTTGTTGTTGTTGCTGCTGTTGTTTTGTTTGTACTGGACATCAAACTTAGACTCTGTGCTTTCAAGGCAGGTGCTTAAACTTAAGCCACTGAGCTATCTGCCTGGCCCAAAGCCCTATTTTTAAATAAACAAACAGGGGCTGGGGTAATAGCTCAGTGGTCTAAGCACCTGCCTGGCAAGCTCAAGGACCCAGGCTTGATCCCCAGTAGGACATGCCCTGAAACCTCAGACATACTGAGCTAGCCACTGAAACTGGGCATTGTGGTACATGCCTATAATCCCAGTGCTAGGTAGGCCGAGGCAGGAGGTTCACTATGAGTCTGAGCTGCACAGTGATACCCTGTACCAAATAAATGACAAAATATTTTTAAAAGTTAAAAATAAACATTTAACTATTATATTAAAAATTATTAAAAATGAGATATATATGAGAACATATTCAGGCACAGGCACATACATGAGCCATGACAGTAACAATGAGTACATTAATATTCATACTTACTTTACATAGTTCAATAGATGTGAATCATTTAGACGTATATAAATCTTGGCAGCTTATCATTTAACAACTACAAATACATATTAATGAAAACAGATATGTGTGTATCTACATATGTAGTTGTTTATGAAGGGAGAAGTATATAATAATTTATGAAGGGAATTATATTTTATTTATTATTTATTTATTAATTATTTGTTATTTAATGTAATTATTTATTATTTTTCTCTAAAGCTAACTCATGCCTAGAAGACTTAGATGAACAACAAAATCAATTCTTGTTAATTTTGAAAATTAAGGAAAAGGACAACTTTAAAGTCAAGAAATTTGCATTTTAAGTTCTGATATTTTCAAATCAATATTAGACTTCAGCAACTATTGAGTTTATGTATTTTCCCACTTGTAACACAATAATAAGCCAACAGCTACCTGGCTAGACTGTTTTAAGGATTGTAGTTGGCGTATGTAAAGAGCTTGGCAAACACCCAGTGCCATGGATGCTAGAAATGCCACCAAATGCTTTCAGAAGACATGCACCTGCCTACAACTCAGCAAGCTGAGATGCAGTGATAAACCTGGTAAGCAACGAGATCATGCTCTAGAAGGAAAACAAAGTGAAGCCCTCAATTCCAAAACCCTTATCTTTGACAAGCAGCTTGTTCAAGGCAGTGCCTGGCTTCTGAAACTTTCCTTTCACTTCAACCACATACTCCCTGGAGACCAACTGGTCGACCAGAAATCAGGCGGGATCTCGCGGGAAGACGGATGCCTCCTCTGTTGTTCTATTGTCATTTTCTCTAGTCTGTGCTTTGTTCCTTACTTCTGTACAGTAGCTACTGTGGTCGTTTTATTCTTAGAGAAGGTGAGGGTACATGTCTGAGACATAATCCTTTCTTGGCAAGGTTGTGAAGAGAGAATATTTTTGAATTTAAACTCAACAATGAGAGGATGTAGCAATATCATGTACCACCTGGTGTGATAGGACATGAGCATTTTGCCTATAGTATTTAAGACAAAAAAGACACAACCCTAGCCTAGTTGAGAGATAACCCCAACTGTGGGACACTCTAGAGCATCTTACTAGGCTCAGAAGAGCTGGGAATCTGAAAGGCAAGAGACCAGAACACGGTCAGAAGAGTGAGAGGATAAAACATCATGTTGACCGAGTGCGATGCAGCCTCATGGGCTCCACTTCACAACAGGGAGGGGTCCAAGCAGAGTCTGAAGGTTAGATGCCAAAACTGTGTCACTACTAGGCTACTGTTGTTTTGCTTCCTTTTTAAAAATCACACTATGGTCATGTGAGAAGTTAACCTTAGAGGAGACTGATGATTGGTGTTAACAATTTATATGATATCCTTGTAGCTCTTCTATAAATCAAAACTCTCAAAAGTAAAAATTTGAAAATTTAGCATGATTCCAACTGTCAATGGACTATAGCCATGGTGAGGATGTTATTATTTATATAGCATGCGTTCTTTTTTTTTTTAATAGTTTATTGTGCTTACACAGAGGTTCCAAATTTTCCCAAAAACTTCCCTAGATATTTTTCATCTTTCCTAGTCTACTAATGAAAGATTTCACATTTGTCTTTCTATCTACATGTACCCCTCTATCTAGTCACTGGATTTAGTAACAGTGTGGAAGCTGGGTGACTGGGTCACTACATACTTAAACCATTAGAGAAAGTTATGTTTGTAAAACAGAAAAACATATCAAATTTCAATGTGACTAAAAATGGAGAATAAATAGAGACCTAATACAGTATCCAGAGCATAAAAAATATACTGAAAACCTTTAAGTGTTCTGTTTGTGCCTTCCTAAAACTGCACTGTTGCTCCATAGTGGAGTGGAAGGAGCAAGAGAGAGACTGAGGAAGGAAGGGAGAAAGGGAGGGAGGGAGGGAGGGAGGGAAGGAGGGAGGGAGGGAGAAAGAGAGAAGAGGAAGGAGGGAGGAGAGAGAGGGAGAAAGGGAGAGAATGAATCTCAAAACAGTGATGGGCCTATTGTAATCACTATTCATTAATAAGTTCCTAACAACTATTAAATATGCTTTACATGTACTCAATAATTGACAGAAAATTTAGTGCTACTTTTCTAAAGGCACATGGCAAGTCAAATACAGGAACATGACTGCCCATTCAACATGGTCTCCAGCTTACCCACCCCTTACTGCGAGGCAGGAAGGAGAACAAGGTTGGGCTTTCAGAGCAGACAAGGCAGGTAAGTCACCCATGGCCCTGCTTGCCTGCCCCTCCCCCAGCATGCTCCCTTTATAACCCAGCACTGCCTTGAGAGGGATTTCTGTACATGGTATTGGAACCTTTGGGGCCACATTGTCAGGCATCCACCCTCTCAGATCTTAAGTCTTCCCAGGTTCTTGGCCTGAGTTTTAACACTCAGTTGTGTTCCAGACACAGAGATGGTGATATCTGAACTTTCACTAATTAAAATAAGGAGACAGCAGACATTGTTAAGGTTGCTGTGCATAATTTAACATACAATTTGTTACTATCCCTGTCTCCCTCTCTCACACCGTGTGGATTACCTTCTGATATTTTATTCTCCTTCAAGTTTGTCCTTAAATTGATTTACTCCAATGATATTTAATTATTTTCTACCATGTAGAGCATAGTAGTAACTACAGAGAACAAATGATGTGTGAAAGAGAAACAGCCTTTGTCTTATAAAGCTAACAGCAGTAAGAGAAACATTTATTTACATTACACAGAGATACAGCACACATCACCGTCTATGCTAAGTGCTAGGCAATGACCATGATTTAATAAAAGTGCAATAGTTATTAAATAGCCTCCAAGGGCATTTTAAGTAAAGGCTTCAGCCCCAGGGCAGCATTATTAGGTGGTAATAAAAACTAAGAGGCTTGCCAGCCCTTAAATCATTGGAGTATGTTATAAATGGGACTTGTGGAATTCTGGCCTCTCCCTCTTTCTCCTTTCTCCTCTTTGGCAGAAGGTGAGCAGGTTGTCCCTGCAACTGCCATCCGACATTCCCACAAGAGACTCAGACTGCTCCATGACTAAATTCATGATTTCTTCTTGGAAGTTTAGATCTATGTCTCATAAAGAGCCTAGCACAGACTCTGTCACTGGGGTACATTCTGAGTCTATCCAACAATCAGAGCAAAATGCTGAAAATTAAGAGAATGTATTATTTTTACATCTTATACGTACTTCTAAGTGTTCTTCTTGAATTAACCACAAGTTCTTTCAAGGGCTAAAATTATTAACTGACCCTCAAAAAAGCACTTAAGGAGGGCCTACTCAATTAAGTTCAGTGAGATTCTTGGTATTTATGTACTGAATAATTTGATATCTTCCACTCTACCCTACACAAAAGAAGACTTCTCTCAATCTACATTGTATGTGCTTTAAACTGACATTCAAAACTACAGATTAATGAGCAGAATTTCCAGGGGGTGGGATGTTTCGGCCATTCTTGCCCAGCTCTTCTCATGACGTCATCAGGTGCCTGAAGCCTACAGCCAGCTTTCACACATACACAGCCTCCTCCATTCTTATCAGCTTCTCACAGCCTCAAGGGCCTCAGTGTGTCTCTGTCCTTTGCCACCAACATGAGGTTCAAATTCCCTCTCGTGGCCATAAGCCTGGAGGCTGCGATGATTGTTTTATTTCAGTTCTTTGTTGAGTATGAAGTAGATCAGAATATTGCCCAGCAACTGAACACCAGCAGGCCAACCAAAACGGACAGCTTCCTTCAGCTGTACCCCCGTGAGTAGGCGATTTGCTTCTTATTTCACACTGTTGGGCTTTTTGGGTTCACAGAATGGGAAAATCTTTAAGTATTGTAATAACTATAAGTTTTGAGGACCTCGGAGAACCATGTGATAGCTAGAAATGCAGTTGAGGTACATAGTCGAGAGATTTATGAGGAAGCATCGGCCTTCTCGCAAGGAGTAAGGCACCTGGATACATTCTGCGTCTCTCCGACAATCAGAGCAAAACACTGAAAATTAAGATGATGTATTATTTTTTGCGTCTCATACCTACTGCTCAACACCCTCCTTTTTCTCTTGAATCAACCACAAGTTTTCTCCAGGGATAGAAATATTCACTTATGCCTCTGCCTGCCAAGAGAACCAGAGTTAAGAGAATGGAACCCAGTGGAGCGACACGAAGGGTGCCTAGATCCCACATGGATCCAAGGCACAAGAAGGGCTGTTTACGACAATGGAGGAAGTCACTGGCGTTTGAAATTTAATTTAGTATCGCTCTGCTACTCCGGGCTTTACTGTATTCTGTAAGAAAGTTTGTTCCTATGATAAGAGAATTGTGAGCCTTTAACATACTGTGACAGCAGAGTCCTTGCCCAGGGATGGCAAGAGCTTGAGCTGAGAAAGGCAGGCTCCGAAATAGTTAATATAATTACAATTAGTGGAGTGCTTATTATCCAGTCATATTACCTTATTTACCAGGGAGATCTTAGTAGTCTGTCACAAAGATTACTTTTTAAAAATAAAGCTGAAACACTTCTAAAAATTTAAAATAGCAATAATCACTATAGTATATAGCATATGTCTAATTATAACAACAATTTGGCATTTGTTTTCTTTCCTACATTTATAAAGGAAAATACGCTGAGGAGTTTTGTCATGTAAAAACTGCAAGCTGGAATGACCTAGCAAAAAATATAAAACTGAAAGTTCAGGACAGAGTCAAGTTATCCTCGAACTCCAAGTCTAGCTGCCTTTATATCACATAAATGTCTAAAAGGGTCACAAGTTATGTCATTATCAAGTGAGAGAGCAATAATGCAGAATAGGATTATACTTAGGTCTGCATGTTTTTATACATTTTATGTAATTTATTCATTTAATAAATTTTAAGTATCAGGCACGTGCAACATTAAATTATTATGACAATTTTAAGTTTTTTTTCATAAAATAAATATAACTCTACTATCTGGTTCACATGAAAGCAAAAAGATGTCATAGAGTAATAAAAATGCCAAAAATAGATCCAGGATTAATATTATTTAAATACAATTATATTAAGACCATGAAGTTGAACTCTGTAGGTCCCAGTGTCTAAGATCCTACATCAGAATTTGAGACAGAATGACCCGGGTAGTGTGGGGGGTACTAAGGAGGAGGAGGATGGGGGCCGTAATAGTGGTGACAATGATCCTGGGGACGATGTTTATGCTAACTTTACCCTGCCAGGTTCTGGCTTCTATCATCAGATCTAACCCTTAATGTACATGTTAAGAAGAAATAGTTATAATGCAGTTAGGGTTTAGACAGATCAAATAATTTGATCAAGGCCAAATGTTTAAAGAAAGAAAGAGGCTCACTGAATTCCAGCGCTGGCTGTTTGCCTCAAAATCCTGTACTTTGCACACTATACTACATGTCCAACATTGTTTACCAGGTTGGAATTTATGGACCTATTCTCCCTAACAGACTTCTCAAAGAGTATTTTGGTCTCCATTTAACATCAGGCAACTTTTTTTCTTTGTTTTGGCTTTTTAAGACAAGTTCTCCTTATGCAGGTCAGTCTGGCCTTAAACTCATTTTATACAACCCATGCTGGCCCAGAGATCTCAGTGATCCTCCTCCCTCAGCCTCCTGAGTTCTGGGATCACAGGCATGCACCACTGTGCCTAGAAATGCCAGTCAACTTTTAAAGAGCAAAATATATTCTTTGTGGAGTGTGTTAAGTCACTGAAAACAAGAGTATTTTATTTCTCTTTGTTGTGAACAGTCTGCAGAGTTCAAAGCATTTTCTTTGAGCTCCTGCAAATGTAATGTAATGTTATGTACATAGATATGAATAAAAATTTTTTTTACAAAGGCAAAGAAACATGTTTGACTATTTGAAAATGATATGTTGCTTCCTTCCTATGGACCAATCTTAAATACAATTATTCCTAATCCATTCCTTTGTGGCTTAGACTTTAAGATATTGGAATGCAGAAGCTTGCTTTATGTTCCATGTACAATGGAGCTAAGTGTGCTGCTTCTGTCCTGACCTACCCTATCCCAGCTCCTGGTAAATGAAACAAAATCTGCCCTTCCTAGAGACTTCTAAAATATTTTACAGACAAGGAAACTGATGCTTAGGGAGATTTATAGGTTGTGCACACAGCGAGGAACTCAAGTGCTACAGAACGGGCAGCAGCCACAGAGCTAAGGGGAGGCTCTCCATGCATGTGATGCTTACACATCCCTAAAATGTGAAGCACACAACTTTATCACAGCTGGGGACATGCGAAGCCTAAAGACTTTAAGATGTGAATACTTTTGAGGTTTCTTCACGTTTAAATTTCTCAGGATCTCCATCTTCTGATGCCAGTTTTCAAGAGAGTATGAGGGCAGCAAGGACCAGGCAAGGGGAGCAAGGGCAGGGCTCAGAACCCCGAGGAAGCGGCTGTTCTGCCGGGCCGGAAGTGTCGGGGAGGCAAGTCAGCATCTTCTCCTTGGGTCTAAACTGTTTCGAAGAAGAGGAAAGCACCCACTCCTTGAAAATGTAGGAAGCAACTTGAGCGCAGGCTGACCGCGCCGCCTCCCACAGCATTTGAGCCCCGGCAGCCCTGTTCCTCTGGCAGAAACAATCCAGAGAGCGCCAAATGCACTCGGGCCTGAAAGCTAGAACCTCTGCTTTTCCACCTCTTAGAATTCTCTCCCAAGGGTAAACCCATAAAGAAATCTCCTTTTCTTCTAAAAATCACTGCTGTATTCTTTCAATGGCAAAGCCTTGCTGCACAAAACCAAACGTGGTGCTTTGCCCCTTTCCCCACCTGCAAACTCTTAAAGCAGGGTAGAAGAAATACATAGTCTTTCATTATTCATGCACTCTTATTCTTACTTTTCGTACATATTTACTATTTGTCGAGCACCTTCACGGCTTTGGAAAGACTTTACTTACTTAAATAATACCTGAAGTTTTTGTTCCCCCTTGTGGTGAAAAGTGGTAACAAGCATGGAATCAACGGTGGAGGAAACCTTAATGCGTACTTCATACTCAAGAGATCCTCCCCTAGAACTGAATGTATTTTCCACCAAACAAGGACAGAGACAGAATCTGCACAACACGGTAATTTCTCCCAGTATTAAACATTATAAAACTACTACTGCTGTTCAAGAGGTCGAGGCAAGAAAATCTCAAAAGTCAAACTGGGCAACTTAGTGACATTGTCCCCTGAAAAGAAGTACAAGGACCTCCGTTCGAACCCTGTAGCAAAAGGGGAAGACAGACAAGTAAGATCCTGGTTCCTGGGCTCCCTAGATAAGTATGGGGTGAGGACAGCACCATGAAGTTCAAGCTTCCTGGAGAAGCACTTAGGAGCAGAAGGAGAAGGCTCGGCTGATGGCACTGGAGGTTCAGGGGGAAGCAGGACTTGCTGCAAACGCAGGCCAGCAGGTGAAGGAAGACAGCAGGAAAAGCTAAGACGGTCCTTGTGTGGGATGCCAGACCTTTCATTTAAATTACTTTTATTGTTATGAAATTCTGCCTTTTGGGCCCAGCTATCCTCTGCTAGTCCTTTCAAATGCCAACGAAATGGGAAAAGGTCTTGACATAAGTCATTTGTGCAAGGTCTGGGAAAATATCCCCAATGTCTGTGGGGATCATCAGTACTTTAGAGATTAGGACTGGTTGGTTGGAGACTTTACTTTGTTAAAATACTGAGTGTATTTCGCATGTATATTTGTCTGTCTCCCATCTCCATGTCTGAGCACCAGTGCTACGATGTCTTATCATAACATTCCATACATACTTAAAACCAAGTGAAGGGAGGAGTTCCATCTTTTAAAACTAAACAGGCATTTCAGACAACACATTCTTGGCAATAGGACCTGGACAACATTTATCAGACACGGTAGGAAAGTTCTTACTTTGCATTATAAAAAGATAGCCAGATAGCAACTGTTACAGAAATGAAAGAAGACAGAAAACTTTTACAAATCCTTTAAACTGTTTTCTGAAAGAGACTTCCTCTACTGCCAGAGATCTTGAATAGCCCCTGGTCAGACATTGGGAAGCAGTTCACATAATTGTGAATTTGGCTTCCACTTTTTCTATACTTGCTTGCATTTTGGCTTTACAGAAGCAAAATATCTTCTGCAGAATAGGTCCTTTCGGTGTTTTAGGAGTCTTCCTGTTACTTGAAGGATTCCTGCCCTTTTGATCTTGGTGTTGGCGGTTTTGAGTCTTTTCCATTCTGGTCTGATTTTTGTGCATTTTTGGCTGGAGTATCTCCTATCAACTTCTTCACTGGAGCTTTCTCTTCAGTGTCTTCATCATCATCATCATCATCCTCATCCTCGTCCTCATCGTCCTCGTCGTCTTCATCAGCAGCGAGTTTTACTTTTTTCTGTGGAACCTTCTGTCCCCTCCAGGACCAGATCGCTTTGCATGTAGGAGCTTTACATCTTCTTCCTCTTCCAATTCTGCATCTTCTTCCACAGCTACTGAATGCTGCCCACTAATATGCACAGGCCCTGTACCACACTTCAACCTTAAGATAGCAGGTGATGTAATTTCAAAGCCCCCAAGGGAAGCCGTTGTCTGTACACACATTTTCAAAGTTGCCAGTGTTACTTTAATTGGATGCCTTCATAATTCATGGCCTCTGCTTCAACAATGTGCAGTCCATCCCTTGCACCAGCCCCTAACTGTCCGTTCTTAATGACAACTGGTGCTCATTTTCATCGTTATTCCACCTTAAAGTGGTGATCTTTGTTGGCCTTTAGTTCACAGCCGAAGAAATAGTTCTGGGGCCTCAGGGGCTCATGTCTGTATCTATCAAATCTTCCATGGAGTGGGCGTGTGCACTTAGATGGGAGAGAACTCTGATGGAAGTGAATGAGTACTGCTCCACAGAACAGACATGCAGGATGGAATCATGCCAGGGTGGTTGGTGGCTTTAGACATCATATTTTCCCTGAACCATTCCTTAGTTTTTAGCCCAGTGTGGCCAGATCTTAAAATGTTATGCTTTTATTTATTTTTATATCAGAGGGCCATAGGCCATAACAACTAGGAATGTGAAGTGCCTATTTATTTATTTTAAAAAATAAGTGGCCTGGATGTCATGGTTGACTGTGTCTTGTAGTTATGTGGAAGGCATGACCCTAGGATCACTGTGCTCTATAGGAAGATTTTTATTTTTTTTTATTAATTTTATTGAGAAAAAAATAGCAATGAGACAGTTTCAAAACTGATTAATAGGTCAGCTTCAATAATTAATATATTGCATATTGTTGTCTTCGTAGTGGTTATTCATAGCACAAGATGCAGACATGATATCCTATCCAAACTATTAGTAAAAATATTTCTTCTTATTGAATTAAGAGCTTTATATCTATCCTAACTATTTTGTATATACAGATACAAAATGTTCCTTCATCTATATCCCCTTTTTTGTTTACTTTTGCCAAACATGGATATTCCTTTGCTATTTATGTACTGTAGATGTGTGAATTCAGCAAAATAATCTAATACAGTCCAGTACTCAATAATAGTAGTGAGTTATCCATAGGACTAGCAATGTTGACTTGAGCCTTTTGAAGCTCAGCATATTAATATGGCTTTACTTTTTATACCTCATTTGTATACTTCCTGCTGGAAAATGCAAGGGTGGTTGGTGACATTAGATATTATATTGGTTAAGACCAAGATAAAGAAAGACTTATAGAACAAGAAATGTAACTTTTGTATCTGACAATGTTAGTCAAATCCCCTCAGGTTTTACCCTAAGACCCTGTACAACAGTTTGTAGATCCGTTGTCAGTGTCAGCCTTGTGGATGAGTCACAGCCATTGCTTGACCAATTTGCTCTCTGTGAAAGCCTGAGAGAATGTTTTTTCCCATCTGACTCTTCTTAGGCACACTCTACATCATCAATCACTTTCCTCTCTGGCCCCATAATTGTAGGAAGATTTTTAATGTGAGGCATACAAGATGATTAAGTACATCACAGTGAGTTCTGTGTTTCTTTGTTTAACTACAATTGGCAAAGTGTGTTGTTTTGATTCATTTTATCCTTTGAGCCCACTAATGCCTAACTACCTGTATAACACTACCATCCTCAGTAAACAGAAGAATCTGCAGAATCAGAACCCAAATCCTAGGGCCAAGGAGATAGCTCAGTAGGGTAAGCATTTGCCTGCAAGTGCAGGGTCCTGAGTTCAATCCCCAGTACCAAAAAACATTCTAAATACATTTCTTTGGTGGCCTGCCCATTAGCTCAGGTGTTTAAGTGCCTGCTTAAGCAAAACAGCTCAGGATTCTGTGGTTCGATCCCCAGATCCTCATGCCTTACCAGACCTGCCCTTAAGGCATCTTGAACTGGATATGGATATATATATTATATCCATCAGAACCCAAATCCTGATTCCATCCTTTGTATGAACCAAATAATCTCTGATTTCTGATGTTTTCTGGGTATATGTGTTCTCTTTTTGCCTATTTTACTAAGCCTCTGGCCACAATAGCTAACCCTGATGCAGTACTTGAAAAGTTTATTTCCCCTCATTGTTTTTCAAAGTTGATCTCATTTTCTTTTGTGTATCTATCAAATTGAGCCATAACAAACTGCAGAGAGTCAAGCATTTATAATTACTTCAGTGCAAAAGTGTCAGTTTCAAATGAGTCATTCAAATACATGTATCACAAACTACTGGTTTTTTGAGAGCAAAGTTTTCACTATTACATTCTTGAGGGCAAAGTTTTCACCACCTTACATCTGAGCATGTTTATTCATGCTTATTCATTTGGTACTGGAGACTGAATCCAAGATTTTTGCACTACACTGAATTGCCAGCTATATCCACTCCAACTTCTCAGTTAATATCATTGCCATGAACTTAGTTGTCACTAAGTTGCTCAGGTGAACTGAAGCTGAATTCACTTTTCTGACTCCACTGTCCTGCAGAGTGCTGGAATTACAGGCTTGGTTCCTGCTGATCACAGGCTTCATAATTGTCATACCTTATTATATGCAAATCTCCCTACACCATGTGTCCCACTCAGAGTACCTACCCCCATAAAGTAGCGCATTTTCATGTTGCAGCTTAAACACTAAACTTCATAAAGCACAGGGACTCAACTCACCCAGCATCACACAAACATATGTTAGAATTAAGAAACCAAAGCCCAGGTCTGCAGATACCTCAGGTGTGTTTGTTCAGTGCTCCGTGGTTGGTAAAGTGTTAATGTTGTCTTTATCTCACTTGGCCCATATAGTAATTTGGTTGTGACTCCAAGGCTGATTTTTTTGGAAACATCTGACAAATGGAGACTGTAGCTCATTCATTTATTAATTCAGCAACTGAATGTACTTTGCTTCTCCTACATTCACACCATCATGCTGATTCACAGAAGCAAACAAGGAATGTTTCCTCTTTTCATCAATCAAGAAACTCAGAATAGGTGTGTAGCTCAGTGGTAGAAGACTCTCCTATCACCCACAAGGCCCAGGGCCAGGGTTTAATCCCCACCACTACCAACAAAAACTCAATTTAGTACAGGAGATGGACCCTTCCTTGACTAATAATTATAGTATGACACATGCTTAATACATATTCATACAATGTGATGAATTATAGAGCTGAGGTCTACACCAAGGCTATGTAAATGACGAGAAGAAGCATTAATTTTCCCATGAAGTATTGGGGAAGGCAGGCAGCAGTGACACTGTGCTCTGCAAAGCCTTCCTGTGGTGGAAAAATCTTAAAATGTGCCACAGGGAACAGCTGAAGGTTATAGCTATGGCAGTACATCCAAGAAAAGGTTTATTTTTTATTTTATTTTATCTTTTTATTAATTTTATTGAGAAATAAATAGCAATGAGACAGTTTCAAAACAGGTTACTAGGACAGTTGCAATAATTATTACATTGCATATTGTTGTCTTCGTAGTAGTCATTCATAGTACCAGATGCAGGCATGATATCTTGTCCAACCACTATTAGTACAAATCTTTCTTCTCATTGAATTAAAAATTTAAATGGCAAATAGCATACATGCTCTCACAGCTGGCAAGTAGCCAGGCTGGCACTGCATTTATATTCACCTTGCTTTGGCATCAGCTCTGACCACACATACAAAACGCGTGTAAATTTTGATGAGGATGAAACCAGACAGAGATACCAGAGCAAATAGTAGCCATGGCAACCATTTATTCCCATATAATAGTCCCTTCTTATGGAGTTTTGTACAAAAGTGGTAACATTTAATAGATGGACTATGCAAGGCATGACTGAAAATGTACAGTAATTTTTAAAACTTTGCTATAGTGATACATTGCCATTAATCTTTCTCAAAATATAACCCTTATGTTAAACATTTATCCCATCAATTTGAAGCATTTCTGCAGCAGACCTAGAAGTTTTTTGTGACTATCTTTACAAAACATGATTTTAAAAAAATGTATGGTGACTAGTGCTCCCCAGAGTCCTCCCAAGGAAAAGCAGGCTCACTGAAATAGCACAGTGTGGCCTCATCCACCACAGGCATAGAGTCTAGGACTCTGGCTGCTTCTCCAAGTATAAATGACTATGAACTGAAGCATCCTGCATAGATTCGGAGCCTCTAGGAAGCCACAGCCAAGGAACTAAAGACTCCACAAAGGCCTCCCAGAACTCCTTCAGAGTAACAGAGGATGGTGCGCATCGTGAAAGTTAAGAGTATATGGAGTATACTAAGGGAGATTAAAGTTCAAAACCTTGTATTACAGTTAAAGGCAAATTGCCATTATGCTAACATTTGGTTCTGTACACTCTAAGGTAACTGCTTGATCTACAAAGTGGAATGAACCTAACTTCAGATTTAGCTGACTTCCTTTATATAGCTTACTAAAGAGTTTGCATACTTATAAAGTAGAATCTTCAAGTCTACAAACAGAACAGACATATAAGCAACTCCCTCCCCCCAAAAGACCTGTATTCATACTTCAACCATGTTCTTTGTCCATTTCTATTAGATGCTCCCCATTTACTTATACAGATGTTTATTCTCTTGGGCCAGGTTTTTGCACATTTTTGGGAGGGAGGGATTAAACTCAGGCCCTTGTGCTTGCCAGGCAAGCACTTATTCTACTGAGCCAGCTCCCCGGCCCCTAAACATTTATGAATTAGGACACTTAAGGCTAAAAATTTTCCAGTTTTAAAGTTTAAAATTTTGTTTTACAGTTAAAGGCAAATTGCCATGAAACACATATATTTTTAGTCACAGCTTGCACTGTAACTTAACACTTTTTGTATTCTATGTATACAGACTTTTCCCCCTCTGCTCTTTTCCAGTATTTCAAGATGTGCACGTGATGATATTCGTCGGCTTTGGTTTCCTCATGACATTCCTGAAGAAATATGGCTTCAGCAGCGTGGGCTTCAACCTGCTCATTGCTGCCCTGGGCCTCCAGTGGGGCACAATTGCTCAGGGCCTCCTCCACACCCAGGGCCAGAAGTTCCACATTGGAATCAGGGAGTAAGCAGTTGGCTAGGGTCTGTCTGAATGTTGGTTCCCCTGCACCCCCCATGCATATGATGAAGTCTCCACCCCTAAGGTGATGATGCCAGGAGGTGAAGCCTGCCTGTGGAAAGTAGTTCAGTCATAAGGGCCGGGCTTCCAGGAAGGGGATTAGTGCCCATCCAAGTTACTTTCCTCAATATGCACCACCTTTCACTATAGAAGTTTCTTTTGGCTCACATTTCAGTCCCTCATGGGCAGGTATTAAGACAGGGGGATATAGCACAGATGCACAACAGAGGAATAGCTACTCACATCATGGTGACCTGGATCAGATCCCTGGATCTCCCTCCCAGAGAGGGAGAGCCTTCGGTGAGACTCCCACAGAAGCCCATCTCAGACAACCAAGCTCCACTGTCTAGCTGCAATAATTCTCCTGTAATCCATTTACCTCCCAAAGGTCCTACCTGTGTTTAAATGAGACCTTGGGAAGGTATTCTGCCTATAAACTGTAACAGTGTCCTTACAAAAAAGGTTCAAGAGAGACTCCTCATCTCAGACCACACTGAGGCCACAGCTAGAAGGCACCCTCCATGAACCAAAAAGCCAGCCCTAACCTGAAATAAAATCTGTCAGGATCTTGATGTTGAACTTCTTTACCTCAAGAATTATGAAAAGTAAATCTTTATTGTTTACAAGCTACTCAGTTTATGGCATTTTCCTATAGAAACACAAACAGACTAAGACAATTTTGAGCAATCCTTTGTTTTAGATGGGTTGTTTCCCTGAGTTGGTTTGACTTTAAATGTGCATGAAATATTCCATAAAGAGTAACTCCACCCTGTTAGGTCAATTTTTGAAAACTGTTTTTTAAAATCAAAACAACTACTTTTATTTTTGTGGAAGTAATTCATTTATCAGCTGAATACAACTTAAGCGGAAGCCTCTAATGAGGTCAAGGGTAGGTAACAACTGAGAACTGAGAGCACCTAGAGCAGTGATGTGAACCTTTTAGGGGCCAAATACCCAAGCTGAAATCCCCAAACCCATGGAACAATTGCAAAGTGCTCACACTGCAACTGAACCTGAATACTGAGGTTTTACTTTGGAAAAAGCAAACTTTTTTCATAAAAGGAAACTACATCACAAAACTTTCAAAGATCCAAACAGCCTACTGTAGTCTGTGTGCATGCATAGGTTTGCCATCACTGGCCTAGAGGCTAGGGTCACAGAAAAGAAAAGAAGTAGGTGGGGGAGGACCCAGATGGAGCCTGATGGGAGGAGAGGCAGTGTGCCCAGCCTTTCAAATCACCACTTACGACTGCTGTGCTTTACTCTTTGATTTTTCTTTCTTTCCCCTCAGAATGATCAATGCAGACTTTAGTACAGCCACGGTTCTAATTTCTTTCGGAGCTGTCTTGGGAAAAACAAGTCCTATCCAAATGCTGATCATGACAATTCTAGAAATTGCTGCTTTCGCTGCCAATGAGTTTCTGGTCACTGAGATATTTATGGTAAGAATAAAGACTTGTATTTTCCTACCTCTGAGCATCAACTCTGACCAAACACATACTGGGTGCCCAGTCAGAGCAATGATAGCCCACGTTTATTTTTGATGTCTATTTATTGCTTCTCATTTGTTTGCCTATGACAAAAGAGGGGTTTTTGAAAGTATCTCCCTTCCCCTTCACAACAACAACATAAGGTAGGGATCTCTATTGTTGTCATTTATACACAATAAACCTGGTGGCCTCAGATGTTAAATGATTTGTCTGAGTTTGGATTCAATATACTTTTTAAAAACTCCACAACTCTTTATTTTATTACACTACCTATCAGTAATCAGCTTCTACCTACATTTTGACTACTAATCAACAACTGCTTCTATAAAACCTGATGTAAGTTTTTATAGGGCTCACCTCAGTAGCACACACAATAATGTAAGTTTTGTAAATGTCTATGTCAAATTACTTTCCCCTCATGAAAATATCACATTACCCCCATGCATAACAGAAACATTTTTGAGATTCTCGAGTATTTCTTATACTTCTGTTGCAAATTAAATTCAGCAAAACATGTTTTTAATGATTTTCTAGATATAGTTGATTCAGTGGAACCACATAGTGAAGGTCTCTCTATAAAGAATTTACCACCTGGGAGACAGAAAACTCAAACTAATGGCCACATACCCACCAACCCAAAGACACAAAGAATAACTGGGGGATGGATGTGAGAAAGTGTAACTAGTTCAGATGGAAATGCAAGAAGGGTTTCTTGGAAGAAGTGGTGTGTAAGCTGGACATGAAGCATTCCAGCAGTTCCTCAGGAAGCTGAGGGAGGAAATGTACTTTAAATTCATTCCAACCAAATGAGGATCTACAGCTAACTGCAAATATGTCTCTTCACAGCAGTCTTGGAGGCCAGTTGGTTTTTACACCATCATATCACAGAGTGAAAAACCATGCAGAAAATCTACATTGAAATTTTGAGATATTGAAATACTGATATTGAGCTACTAAAGCTTCAAGGCTTTAGAAACCAAATTGTCCTTTGTTTTCTGTCCTGTTTTAACCTTTTTCAAACAGATTTTTGCTCTTTTTTTTTTTATCTTTGCTATTTAACCAATAGTCATTCTTTCATTGATTTTTCCCAATAACTCAGATTTACCTCTATTTACACTAGTGTCTTTTTTGTCCCCTCAGGCCTCTGATGTTGGGGCATCAATGACGATCCATGCCTTTGGGGCCTACTTTGGCTTGGCTGTGGCCAGCATCTTGTATCGATCTGGCCTGAGAGAGGGACATAAGAATGAAGAGTCTGTGTACCACTCAGACTTATTCGCAATGATTGGTGAGTGGGGATGAACTGACCTGTCTCTTGTCTCTTTGGTCAGGCATTCAGAAAAGTAAACTTCACTAGAGGAACAAAGAAGCTCAAAAGGCAGCTTCCTTGGAAGGCCACTTGCTCAGGGCCCTGCTTTTCTCCTTAGAGGCCTGAACCCCAATTTAGAGGTTTCAGCACTGCACAAGCAAGCTGGCTGCCTCGCATGATGGTCCTCACTTGGAACTAATGCCCTCCTTACATTTGCAGGGACTCTTTTTCTATGGATCTTCTGGCCAAGCTTCAACTCAGCCATTGCTGAGCCTGGAGACAACCAGTACAAGGCCATCGTGAACACGTACTTCTCACTGGCCGCCTGCGTCCTCACGGCCTACGCGGTGTCCAGCCTCGTCATGCACCGGGGCAAACTCGACATGGTGAGTCCTTGTGCACCCCAGAGGAAACATTGCCTAATGACACCGACAACTGCCCAAGTAACGGTCACTTTTGGAATGCTGCTAAGATAACATGACAAATGACACAGCTTCAGATCTTGGAGAGATGTTTTGAAAATAATGATAATCATTCATTCATTCATCATATTTTTATTTTGGCAACTTAAAATGTTCTCTGATAAAAAAGGTGATATATAAATAACCAAACATTTAAGATATGTATCCCTTTAATACCAGAGTTAATTGCTCCCGAGTTCTTACAAAATCTTCCCTCAAAGCAAGATTTGCCTAAAAGTATACGAAGAAAATAATATGGGGCATGGTGGTTCTATTTTTCCAAACCCCAAAAATTCTTCTCAATGAAACAACTAAGTGCAACATGATAGCCTTAATGCAGTTCTGAAAATGCAAAAGAAAATTAGTAGGACTAGCTGTGAAGTTTCATAAGGTCTCTAACAGTGTAGCCAAATCAGAAAATGAACAGAAAAGTCATACATGTATAGCACGGTTATTGATTAGTTGGTTGATTAATCATATTAAGAATTAAGGGGCCAGGGAGATGGCTCAGTGGAATAAGTGCTTCTCTGGCAAGTACAAGGGTCTGAGTTCAATCCCCAGTTCCACGAAAAAAAAAGAATTAAACCTGGGTCTTCCTGCCAAGCTACTTCCCTAGGGCATTTTTGCTTTTTCTGCCAGAGTCATGGGATTACAGGCATGGCTTATTGGTTCTCTTTCTAAAGATACACATTCCTGCTTCAGCAGAGCTAGCGAATTGTCATTTCTAAGGAATTTTGCTAAAGAGAAATGGATTCCTCTTTCCTTGTCCTCCTGTCAATGTGCTTGGCTTGGTGCAGTGACACGTGCAACAGTTGCTTCCTTTCCTGTGCACGTATTTTCTTTCTTCCCCCCTTGAAAATGGGTGTGTTATAGACTTCACAGTGCACACAGTAACAAGAGTTTCCTGGACTGTGATGACCCATGTGTGCTAAAGACAGCATAAACTGGTAGAACACTGCTAGAACCTCTGCTCCGCATTCCAGCCCGCACTAGCACTTCTTTTGATTTTTCTCACTTTATCCAGCACAGGATTACTTTACCCCATGACTCACCCTCTTCCAAGGGACCCCAGCAAGAAAGATATCAAATGTCAACCGCTTGGGACAAAAAAAGGTCTCGTGTAATTACAAAAATGTTTTTACTTTACATTTTTGCATGGATGATGTCATTCTCATGCTTCTGCTTTAACTTTGTTACAGTTCATATCAGGCTCTCTCTCCCTTATGAGCCTCTTGGGTTCGGGTTCGCGGGTGGGATTTGGGGAGGTGACTGGATTTCGGGGCAGGTAGGTGCCCAACGCAGGGGGTGGGAGCTGGTTAGCTGGAGTCCCTGTGGGCGTGGCCAGGATGGCTTTTGTCCCTCCCTGCTCCTCCCTTCAGCCTCAGCTCGGAACAATCTCAAACACCTGTGCAGTCTTCCGTGCTGAGCCCTCTGCTGGGCAGTGGTCTATGGGCTAAAAGTGTGAGCCAAACTAAGGAGCTTCTTTATGTTGGAGTGTTGAGCTCTGTGTCCCAGCGCCCGAGGAGACAGTGACTGCGACCACGTTGATACATAAGATCGCTGAGTTCAAGTTCTTTAGAGTGCTGTGCTTCCACAGCAGCCCTTTCTGCTGAACAGTGCTGGTCGCTGAGCCCTGTTGGTGCAGCTCCGCTCACCCCGCTTCTGCCCCGCACAGGTGCACATCCAAAATGCCACCCTGGCCGGCGGAGTTGCTGTGGGCACCTGCGCGGACATGGACATCCAGCCGTACGTGGCTATGATCATCGGGAGCACCGCAGGACTTGTCTCTGTGCTCGGATACAAGTACCTGACTGTGAGTGTGACAGCCGCTAGCTAGGTCAGGCCTTAAATCTGTACCGTCCTGTTTAGCATGTCAACAACAGAAAGAGAACGATCCACTGTTTCCTCTCATAAGCATCTTCTCATCTTATTTAGAGGCTCCTTGCCTTCCCCTCAGACGTGGCACACACCTCTCAGGGGCTCTGGGGGTCTATCCGCTCTTCATTGTGTGAGGCAGAAGCAACTCTGCTATCAGTTATCTGTTAATTTAGTCTGAATTCTGTGTCACATGTTTGTGCTGTTTTCCTCAAGGGATTGTATACTGAATTGTTTTTTTTTTAGTTCTGTTTTGTAAAACTAAGGATTCTGTCTTCTGTTAAGAGATTTGGAATGTCACCAGGTAAGGAGTGGGGCCTGAAATCAGACCAGCTATTGGTGAAAGAAATGGCAGTTTGTCATCCATGCACGAGAGTCATTAGATTTACATGGAGACTTTAATCTTGTTGCAGAACTGAACTATGTATAAAATTTATTCTGGGTGGAAAAGGAAATGGAGATGCAGGTGAGAGGATATAAAGTAGCAGGCAGTTTAAAAACGTTTACACATTTCATGCAAAATAAGTACTTTGTAGCTGTTCACTAGACAAAAAAGAAATAAAGGTAACTTTAAAGGTAATGAAATGTTATTTTTTTTTTGCTACACTACTTTTGTTATTATTTATAGGTATTGTATAACATCAGGCTGTATATTTTAAATATAAATTTTGTATTATATGATACATAAATATATTAATAGAACTTTCTTCTGTGCTATTATTTGTTATAAAGCTGTGTATAGCTGACAAAATAACAGCCCTTCCTCTTTTTATGATCTCAGCCATTTTTTGCTACCACGCTGAGGATCCATGACACATGTGGGGTGCACAACCTACATGGCTTACCTGGGCTGATTGGAGGTCTCGCAAGCATCGTGGTGATAGCGTTGGGAGTGTCTAACATGTGAGTAAAACGAGGGGTCATTTCCTCTCACTGTCTGAGCTGTCCCTTGACAGGGGGCATGGATTTTTACCATCACAGGCCTAAGTCTGTATCATATTTAGTGGGAGCAAAGAAACACAACTGAGAGAAAAAAAAAAACAACTATTAGATGTGACTTAACTAATGTTACTTTCATTTATTTATTTATTTTGCGGAACCAGGGATTGAACTCAGGCACTTGAGCTTGCCAAGGAAGCGCTTATTCCACTGAGCTATCTCCCCGGCTCCCACTTTCAATTTTTTAAAAGTTAAGCATTGAATCTCTCTTCCACAGATAACTGGCTCTTACTAGTACAATTTGATAATCGCAGATTGTGATGGTTTGCTGTATTTCTTGGGGCCACCAAAATGGAAAGGGAGCAAATGCACAACACTGAATAGCAATCTCCATGCAGCCTATGTAAAGAAGGGAGCCCCTTGTGGAAAGCAGTGGGTCTGTGACCTACTAGTCATTAGCTGTGTGACCTCTGACAGGTCAATTTCCCTGCTTCTCAGTTTCCTCCTCTGTAAAATAAGATTGGACGATTTATTTTCTAAAATCTCTCCTACCTGTGAGACCTAGATTCCTCCCAAAGAGGGCAAGTATGTCTGTTAAGTGGCCAGAGGAAAAACCACGAAATCAAACACAAAAGAATGAATGTGATGCCATAAGACAGCAGCTGGGACCAGCTGACTGACTGACTGATTTATAAGATCTTGCCATGTGGTTTAGCCTGACCCAGACAGGATTCCTATGGAGCCTTGGCTGGCCTCGACTTCCTGCCTCAGCCTCCCAAGAGCTGGGCTTAGGGTATAAACTACCATGCCTGGCCTCAACTGTAAGAAAACAAAATGGAAACAATTTGATATGAATATCAAATATGCAAACAGCTCAGAAGATTATAGGTTACAGATCACTAACAGAATAAAGAACCAGAATGCTCAATTTTTAAAGCCATCAAAGCACAAAGAAAAATTGTGCACCTAGAAATGTCTCAGTGACATTTGCATGCTTTATTCCATACAATGGAATAAAGTTGGCTTGAAAAAACAACTCTTTAACAGGTAAAAATTTTAATCTAATACTAAACTTTTTAAGAGAAACTCATTTCATTATGTTATACTGAACAAAAGATGTTGCTTCCTAGCTCAAGGGTGTAGCTCACCTGCTTATGTGTTTCGCTTTATAAACACCTGTTGCAAGTTTTGAAGACAACCTCAGAAATACCCAGTTCTTAAAATTTTCTTCAGGGCCTAACAGACTACTGAGTTCTGACACTGGTATTTTAATGCAAATCAAGCATGATAAACATGAATCAAAGTGCTCAGCTCCTAAGTAGTAAAGTGGTATGGACTGTACAAAAACCCTAACTGATGCCTCCTGGTTAGGAGTTCTTTAGCATCATTCCTAAGTCAGTAACACCAATGCAGTTAAACAAGTCTGTCTCTTTCGAAAGCAGCCTTCCTGCGCCCAGACAGAGAGCTGGTGCTATGACTAACGGTCTCATCTTGGATGTGCCAGTTTACCCACATCCTCTTAGTTGATCTGCGGCGGGAGGTTTTCAGTAATGGCAGGCAAAGGGGGAGAAAAGAGGGCGATTACTGAAACTTTCCTTTATTTAAAATGGTACTGTGTTTAACTCAGTGTTTTCTAACCCTAATTGATGATACTAACTTTCATTAAAATGTGTCACTTAACACTTGCAAAAGATCTTGTAATTTTCCTATAAAAATAAGTTTAGAAAATAAAATATAGTAAGATATTAAGTGTCAACAGTGATTAAAGAAATGTAAATTGAAATCAGTTTCTTACATATCAAACTAATAAAGAATAAATGAATAAAGTTGAATAGTAGTCAAAGCAGGGATACAATAATATTAAATGTACAATTTGCTGCTTGGAAAAACCATTAAAAATACATATAAGCCTTCCAATTCATCACATTTCTAAGTAGGTTTCACCTTAGAAAGATAGAAAAGCATATTAAATAGGTCTTTACAGAATTTTTTTAAAAAAAGGAAACATTGAAAGCAGCCTAAGTATCAATCTGTAAGATGGTAATTATGTATAGGTGTGCAGTGTATCATTCTGCAGCAGTTCTATTTATAGTCCAGAACTATGTCTTCTGCAGTCAAATGCTCTACCCCTGAGCTATGCCCCCATGAACTATGTCTTCTGACATGAAAGAAAACTTAAGGCATATTTAATGGGAAGTCAGTAGTATAATATGATTGCATTTTCATAAATACACATATTTTGGGGCTGGCCAAATGGCTCAGCTGACTAAAGCACCTGCAGGAGCAGGGGCTAAGGGTTCAATCCCCAGGCCTGCTGTGCCAGGGAAAATGAAAACCTGAAAGAAAAAAACTCACCATTTGCTAATGTGCAAAGCTAGGCTCTGTCCTAAAGACAGCAGACACCACAAGGGGCTTGAGCAGGTACGGTTCCTTCGATGGCTTCCAGGAAATACGTAAATGTTCTATATCTGGCTTCTTAGGTCTACCATCACCATGCAGGCTGCAGCCCTGGGTTCATCCATTGGAACAGCAATTGTTGGAGGTGTGGTTACAGGTCAGCAGAAACACCCAATGCTTCCCCAAGCCCCTTGCTCTCAGTATAATGGGTGATGAACAAGCAGGCCACCTGGTAAATTTAAAGCTGTCTAAGCCTCTGGGAGTGAGGTATGTCAGCTCAAGGGGATGATTTTATCCCACTATTTTAATTACTAGGGAAGGATCTTCCTCTGTAACATTGCAATGGGATTCATTTTATCTTCACAGGTTTAATTCTAAAGATACCTTGCTGGGAACAGCCCTCCGACAAGTACTGCTATGATGATTCTGTTTATTGGGAGGTACTGTACGGTATTCTAGACAAAAATGTAAATAATCCAACTTGTGGAAACCTGCTCGCCTTAAGATTACATGCGAGAAAAAAAAAAAAAAACTACATGCCAGTATGGCACATACATGATACAGCTGGATGAACTCTCCAGAGAAACAGATCATGTGTCCACCCAGATCAAATTATAGGTGACAGAGAGCATCTTCCAAAGCAGAAAAGATATTTGACAAATGTCCTTTCAGTCCTCTCACACTAATAAAGAGCTACTCATAGAAAATGATGGGGTATTGGACATCTGTGAGATATTATACAAAATGTAAAAGTAGACAAAAGCAAATGCAACCTTTTCAGGTTGCAGAGTAAACACTCATCAAAAGAGCCTATCAATACATAATACAATGTTAAGTTCTTTCCTTCACTTCCTCCCTCCTTACTCCATTGATATTTTCTAGTATCCTGCAGGATTTAAGAGTGGGAGATGCCTGGATATTTTCGGGGAGAAAATGTTTGGGAAGGAGAATGTAATCAAAGTGGATAAGACACATATTGTTGGTCTTTCATTTTCATTTGGGACTTTCAACCCAAATAATTTTTATTGCTAGTTCTAAGATCAGTAACAAATACAGGACATACGTATGTTTTAATACTAACTTATGACAGGTCTAGAGATGGAAACTATTAATTGCCCCAATTTTGTTTCCTTTAAAGGTCCCTAAATCAAGAGATGATGATGTCCATTACCATGAAGATGAGGACCAAAAGCAGCTTGAACCTCAAGTGTAACAACTGTCTTGTGTTCCAGTTTCCTTTCCTGTTGCCTATAGTCCACTTTCTTTTTCTTTTCTTTTCTTTTTTTTTTTTTTTTGCAGAACCGGGGATTGAACTCAGGCCCTTGCGCTTGCCAGGCAAGCACTTATTCTACTGAGCCATCTCCCCAGCCCCTAGAGTTCACTTTAAATACAAAAATATCAAACAAGACCATGGACAAGAATGAGCAGACCTGAGCTCCACATGACCTGTGTAAGAACATCTTGATGCCTGGCACTGTCTCTTCAGTCATGTGATAGCTTAAAGGGGGGATGTGACTGCTAAAAGAATGGGTCAAATAGGGTCTACTTCAAAACACCTTTGCCACTGGGAACATACAGAATGAGCTTGTGCTCAATAGTCTTGAGTCCTTCTCCAAAGTGGTAGAAATTCTTATAACTTCTCCAAAGTTATAAGAAAAACACTGGCTAATTATGTCAGTTTTCTTAATGTAGATTATATATCTTTATTTTCTAAGACTACATAATTGTAATATATGTACAAATCTATATAAGAAAAAAATGAAAATGCATGCATATAAAGCAGAAATATTACTTTTTGGGGTAGTAGCATTTTTTTAAATTTTAAAAATGGTCATTTCAACAATACAACTTTGCTTAAATATTTTCATTTTTAATTCTTTTGCATGTTTTCCTATTTGAAATAAAGCTTAAATATTATCTGACCACATTTTTATACAAAATTTCAAAGAATAAAATGTTATTATCAAGTAAAGCATTAGTCTTTAGCTGGGTTTTTTTTCAGTGGCTGGAATTCATAAGTAGCATGCATAAATATAATTTTTCATATTTAACTCACACTTCAGTAATTATATTTAAACTTATGTATTTGCTATAAAAGATCAAGTAATTGTCTAATGTTATAGGATAATTTTTAAAGAACTGAGTTTTAAGAAAGGTAACTAATCCAGTCACAGAAAATAATTTTTGGAGTATCAAATAACATTATTTTTTTTTGTGTGGAAGTTTTGCAGATTTTTCTGCTATCCTTGATACCAGAATGTTTGTAGGTATCTAAGAAAATGACCTGCATTGCACTAATCATTTTATTCATAGCAATGTTCATACTTAAGAATTACAACCAGCTTATTATTTTATTTCAGTTTAAATATCTCAATTTATTGGTATCCTAAATATTTCACGATCCATATAGGTGGCTTCTTTCACCAGGACCTCTATCAAATGTTCAGGCTTTTCAGAATGCTCATCTATAAACTAAGGCCACTAGGGCTTTGCTTGCAGGTTGTCATACCCTTCATTATAAGCTTGTCTAAGATGTCTACACGCCTTGCTAATCTTCAGGCAAATCTAAGAGAGTCTGGTTTAAAGAAAGCTTATCATTTTGATTAATTCAGGAACTGTTAAGACATCTATCAGTCCCTGGCTTGTGAATGCTTTTAACTTGCCTTTAAGCAACGCAATTTTCATAAATAGCAATATTAAAAAATAATTCCCATCTAGGATTCTTTACTTCACATTATACATTAACCTTGTATCTATCTTACCTGGATTGTAGTGAGTCATTTTAGTTGAAGATTTAAATCTTTTGCTACGATAAAATTCCCTTTTAGTATTCAGTACAACTTCATCTGCTTTATCTATTCATTTTTCTTCTAATAGTCTGGTCATTCACATGAAAACTGTACAATTATCTTCCCCATCTTCATTTCATTGGTTCATTCACCCACTCTTCCAACTAATTTTTGTTGATCCATGGTGTGCAAGCCATGGTTGATTTTTGTAGATCCAACAGAATGTGATATGTGAATGTACACATGCCTATGCAAGGTTTAAATCTCTGATAACTATTATATTTTTGTTATTGGAAGGGGTGATAATTTTTATGGTTTTGTTCTTTGAAGGGGTATTCTAATTCCACTTCTTCAATATTAAATAACATTGTTTATACCTTATCTGCCCGCTCCCCAAAATTTAAAATATCAAGTAATAATAGTATCATGGCACTTGAGTTGATTAAAAATCTCAAGCTCTATTGACATGATCACTTTAATAAAATTGTTATTCTTATCTCAGTCTGAAAGACTGACCCAAAATGATTAACTGCATTTTAGAGGGTTTTGTGAAAATTAAACTATCTTTAGGTTTCTCCAGCACTTGTTTCTGTTTGGTCCTCACAATTAGACTCCTTTCAACCTGAACAGAAAAACTCCTACAGACTACCACTCTCTTAAAACAGGAAGCTCCCTCACTGACTCAGCCTGAGACCAAAATAACTCTTGGCTTATCAGGATGGTTCCCCAGCCTCGTTTTCTGGTTTCTTTACAATCTACAGAATGCTGTGCTGTAAATCAGAAGAATGCCATTGCCTCTACTCAGGTGCATGCAACCAAAGGCACCTACCAATGACCCTTGAGAAACTTAAAATTTCCCATTTTCCTCAGTGAGATGCCCCCTCCTACATCTAAGTTACCCATAGAGCTGATTCTCTTCCTTTGTTCGTGGTCAACTGCCTTTTCACCTTTGACCAGGCTGCAGCCAGCCTGAAATAAAGACATCACTGTTTGCTTCCATCCTGCTGTCCTGGTGGCCTCCATCATGCCTTAGGGCCTAACTGGACAGGTCCCAGAGTTCTTAAGTTATTCACAAAACAAGAACACTCTGCTGTGGGAGCAACTGAAAATAGGGTAGGAGGGTCCATTAGCTCCATTCTGTTAGAAATCACCTTTGTACAGGACACACATTTGCATGATCTCTTCTTCTCTCTGTGGTACTAGGAGTTCGTGAGGTCAACTGCCCATTCCTTTTGTCTTTCACTGGAGGTTAGTCCCTGCTGTTTATTATTTATTTATTTAATTTATTTATTTATTTTTAGGTTTCTCTTTTTGGTACAAGGTCTCAGTATGCAGCCCACATTCACAGCGATCCTCCTGCTTTCTGCCTCCCTAGTGCTGGGATTACAGGCACGCACCACCATACCCGGGCTAGTCCCTGCTGTTTAAATACCTAGGTGGCAACTGTCTTAACAATGTAGGGAGGCATGGAAATCTCTTGCTGAGTGAGTCACAGACATAATTCCCAGGCCTACCACCCAAAGAAAATCTTTCCACTATCCAGTTTTTCAGGGGAGATAGCTTAACATAGAAACATGACCAAAAGGGCCTCAATATTTCTGCCTAGTCCTTTTGCAGTCCAAGAAGAGCACTGCCACCCAAAAACAATAAGAAGTTACGTTACCATCTCATGAGAAACTGACAAATCTCTGAAGATCAGTAACATCTAGATCTTTAACCCAGGAGACCTTCTGACTCCCTCCATATGCTCCTCCAAACAGAGAGAAGTATTCTAACAACTTAGTTTGCTTGTCTCCCTGGACTTCAGATTTCTATCTTCCAATACTGATGTCTACTCAGTTCAGAAATCTTGTAGTTTGGTTAGAATTCTGGGATGAAGTCACAAAAGGACAGTCAATCTTCCATCTCCCTCACTTAGGTAAAATACAGAATAAGAGATATCTACTTTGGTAAATTATTTTGAGGGACAGGGGATGCAATTCAGTTCATAGCAAGCATAAATCCTGAGATTCCCTACAAGGTTTCTTGGGGAAATAGTATTTTGACAATAAAGATGCTATTCCATGATTTTTGCTACATGTTCTATTTAAATCGAGAAACTGGATTTCTTAATTTCCTGTAAGCCTTGTGTATCATGTTTTTAAAATGCCTTTTTAATGGATGCATGAATGTTATAGAGTCACAGGGGGATTAAGCAGCTTGGCACAAATAAGGTAATAAAAGGTAGAGCTTGGATTAAACTCAGATCTCTTTGGCCAAAGACTATCCCTGTCATCTCTCTCTCAGCATTTTTTTTTTTTGTTTTGTTTTGTTTTGTTTTGTTTTGTTCTGTTCTGTTCTTTTTGAGAGGCTCCTCCTAAGCCACTAAGTTGTTTGGGCTTGGCACAAACTTGTAGATTATGCTTTATAAGACCTTCTTTAGGGAGTGGCTAAAGCTGGAGATCCATCAGAAGTGTGTGGGCAGGAGCAAGACCATAGTCAAGAACACAACAAGCCTGAGGCAAATCACAGGAATAAGCTGATCTAGACTGGAGAACACTAGGTGTCTGAGGCAAGCCATACTGATAAGCTACTAGGTGGAAGGGTTTCACGTGACATACAACCTTCCAAGTGTATAAAACAAACCTGATACAGCCTTTGGGGCTCTCCTTCCTTCTCCTCCTCATCTCTTCCTTTCTTCTTTTTCTAAGGGCTACATCTGGTATGCTTTGAGTATTCCAACTTTGTCCTTTTCTCTCCATCCTCTCACTATTCTCACCCTGGGAACATCTAGAGCTGCATGGGACATGGCAACTTCTCTATTAAACACCTTCCTGTCTCCAAGACAAAATACACAAAAACTAGAACTTAGGGGAAATTTATTTTGACTCGCTGTTTCAGGAGATTTGGTAATCAGTCAACTAGAAACAAACAGAAACAATACTGCAGAATGGCATGCTAGAGGAAAGCAGATCCCTATATGGTGGCCAGGAAACAGAGAAAGGAAGAGTATGGGTTTAGAATACAAGCTGCCAAGTCATTCTCTCAGTAACTCATCCCTTCTGATCAGACCCTATATCCTAACATGAGACTAGAGGTATATTTTAGATCTAAGCCATAAAATTCTGCCTCAGGATCCCCAAAGGCTCACATCAGTCTCATTGGAAAACATGCCCTTAGTTCACGTCCAAGTCACCAAAGGCTTAACAGTTCCAGAAGAGCTGAAGCACCCAAGAGCACACTCATGAGCTTCAAGACAAACTTTTAGTTGTGAAGTCAAAAGTAAAGCTAAAATACAATTACTCAAAACAAACACTGACATCCCATAAGGGATAAACAGGGGAACAGACAAAAATTGGGTCAAAACAAGACTGAAACTCAGCAGGGTAAAACTTAAATCATACAGCTGAACATGCACCTTCCAGGAAAGGCTCTGGTGAGAGCTCCAGTGGGCTTGAGAAGCCCACTCCTCTGACCTTGCCAATTGCATCCCCCACAACGTCTCTCTTTTGATGGCTCCACTCATCATATGGAGCTTCCTTAGAAAATATCCTATGTTCTTTATAGGGTGTCCACTGTACTATCACAGCTTCATGCACTGCCCTGTCATGGGCCCATAGTAGGTAGTGTAACCCTGTCATCCATTTTTGCCTGGCATTGATGCCAGGCTTTCCTCTGACATTTGGATGAAAATCTCTGTAATTCCATTACCCTTGTATGCTATGAAAATCTAGCATTACATGGATGACACTAAGTTTTGCCACCAGCTTGAGCAGTGTTTAGGCTCCCTTGGTCCATGCAGTCCTCTGAGTACCTGGATGACTGACCTTGGGGAGACACTTCCATAGGTGACTTGAATAAGCAGGCATCCCAGCGACTCTCTTCTCAAATGAAAGAACAGGCAGGGCCTTGCCAGTTTCAGAGATGCCCTCAAGGCCTCAGTCTTTTGAGTCCTGTACAAACTACTTGGCTTTAATACTAATCTTTCTGCAACCATGTTCTCCTTTGTACCATTTTTTTTTTTTTTTTTTTTTTTAGTACAGGGTCTCACTACATAGATCGGATTCATTTTCTGCTTCCCAAGCACTCAGATTACAGGCACACACCACCACACCCATTCTCAAACACCATCTCAGAGCACCCCAGGGGTGGGGCTGGTACGGTACGCTTTGGGGATTGAACCCCAGTTGCTGCACTTTGCATCTGGCCAGCCCTATTTATACAGAATTGCTATCCTTCATCATGGTTTTCTGCAAAGTTTCAGGACATGCAGAATATGGTGGATTAACTAATGGTCAACTTTAACTCCCAGTTGAACTGAATTAGTATGGCTCTAGGTATGGAAGGTTCACCTGAAAATTTCTGCCAACAATGTGAAGGCAGAACTGGAGGGAAAGACAATATGCTGCTCATTCTCTTCTCATGCTGGTTTTCCTGACATGAACTCAGTTGCACTCACTGTCAGAGAAGCTCAAATCTTCACTGTCACTGAAAATGGCAACCATTCTCTTCAGGAGAGTTCTGGTCCTTACCTTGAATATTACTTTCTGGATCCAGTGTGGACCCCTCAACTTTCTGGCACAGATTCTCCATCCCAAATGTTTACATTTCCTAACTTTTACCACTGATCTTTGAGCCTTTCCAGTGCAGATTCTTGATACAGACTTGCACAAGATACCATTGTGAGCTCTAGGCCTCCAGATGGACTCATGCAGGCCACTGCCATGGGATCCAGGCCCTCAGCTCAATTTTTTGGGTCTCTAGTGCATGGACAGATCTCCTACACTTTTTTGCATTTGACTCTGGGTGAATATTGGAAAATAATCCTATAAATTGATGTCCTATATTAAATGTATTCCCTTGTAAACTCTGAACATGATACACAAAACACAAATTTTCTGTCAAAGCTAAACGCACAAGGCCTCTAGCTCACCTGCCAATGGAATTCTTGTTCCCAATAGAATCCTTCTGGCTTGGTCTTTTCTTTCCTATTAGCATCGTGGTCTTCTGTATTATGAACAAAATCTCCTTCCAACCTGTTTTACCTGCTTACAGCATACTATGGCTTCTCCAGCCAGCAGCTCCAAACCTTTCCAGATCCCTCCCAAAGGCTTGAGCTACATGATCAAGTACAGTCATAGCAACAATCCTACTGCTAATATCAGCTTTCTGTATCAGTCACTTTTCTGTCACTGGGACAAAACATCAAACGTCTACAAAAGAAGGAAAGGGTTATTTTGGCTCAGACTTTCGGTGACTCAGTCTATAGTCAGTTGGCTACAGGGCAGAGATAACAAGGTAGAATGGCAATGCTGAGGAAAGCCCTTTTCTGCATGACAGCCAGGAAGTAAAAAAAAGGAGCCAGGACAGGGTACACCCTCAAGTATACCCACTATAGTGATCCCCTACTTCCAGCCAACCCCCACCTCTGAACATGAGTCTAAGGCATTTATATCTAAACCATGATTAGGACCAGAAATTAATTATCATGGTGTAATATTTAGAGATGAAGATAGAGTATTTGGTCACACTGTAATAAGATTCTGGACAACATAATGTTTTATGTTTGCAAATGTAATTGTATTTGAGATATGACTATAAATAGGCATAGTGTATATTATATGATCAGAATGGCATTAAGTAGTGGTTTTAAAATATTACAAAGTATAAACAGAATTTTGAGATCTCTTTATACATTATTTTATGAAAAAAATGAAAATATGGTGTGTCAATTACAATAACTTCTTCTAAACTCTACTTTAGCACTTTGTGCATGTGGAGGTCTGATGTCTATAACTTCTTACCTCTTTGTACCTTAATGTTCTATAAGCCCTTATAGGCTGGATTGTGTTCATCAAAAGTTGCAAGTAGAATATGTTTACTGATACATTAACTTTTGAGAGTGCTTAACACAGTCTCAATAACAACTTACTTGCCTTTTATGAGATATTGTTGGTTTATGGCTTTCTGTTCTTTGTTATTAAATAAAATACTAAAGCCTTGTGAGGATGTAAGTAATAACAGCCATACTAGTCATAATAAAAACTTGAAATATTTACTGTACACCATACAATGCTCTAAGTATTTTCATTCCACTTAACTCTAGACAAACTGTATGAGCATATATCAGCACTATTTAACAAATAAGGGCACAGAAATTAGGTACCTTGCCCATAGTTATACAAGTCTGCACAAAACTATAATGCCATCTTGGAATACAAAACCAGAATCTCATCCTACGTGAGGAGACAGGGGGATCTTCCCAAGAAGTGATATTTAAAAAACACAGCTGCTTCAAATAAGATCAGAGGTTCTAAATTATTATATACAGTAGTGGAAGAACAGAAAGGATATTCTGTCTTGAAGCAAATTAAGGATTCTCTTTTTATCTTTTAATCATGGACCAGTAATTCAGACTGTGGGATACTTTCATCTCCCCTAGTTCCTATCAATTTAGTGACATAGAAGCCTCCACAGTTTTGTAAAGGATGTTAAGTAAAACTTCCATTGACCAAAATAACCATTTCTTACAAAAATGTGAATATGGCCATTTACTACTATCTTGTACAGAGCTTATATAACTCACAGAGAAAATTAAACATCATATGAAAAGATACTACTTTTTCAAAAGATTTGTTGGCAGCAGGCATGGTGGTACATACATATAATCCCAGTGCTAAGTAGGCTGAAGCAGGAAGATCAGAGAGGGAGGAGGAGGAGAAGAGGGAGGGGAAGATGGGGAAAGAAATATCAAACAATATTCATGTATCTTCCAATAGAAAAGATGTATAATGCCATTTCTATAGAACAATGGTGTGTATTTATCACAGGCAGAAATATGGTAAACTAATTCCTTTTTTTGGGTGGGGGTGTGCCGGGGATTAAACTCAGGACCCTGCACTTGCCAAGCAAGCACTTGTTCTACTGAGCTATCACCCCCAGCCCCAGTAAACTAATTCTTGAATGTCAGTGGTAATGATTTCATATAGTATTAAAAAAAGTAAATAATTACTAATCATTTTGCCTATGAAATACTACATATATAACCTGCAAAATAAATATAGGCATTGCTTAATGAGCAGAAAACACTGAATTAATACATTCATTGTTTGGTATGGCAAGGGCAAAATTAAGGTAAAAGTTAATTACTACCATTACTACTTTTTCTATGTTAATAGAAATCTCTTACCAGCTGAGATAATCTCCCTTTTACAAATGTTAAAAATTTGTACACTTAATTGCTAATCTTTCCATTTGACACTTTAGTAATATCCTGCAACCACTCTTTCCCAGATAATTTCATGATCAATATGTATTCTTGGAAATACAAAACACTAAAGAATTAAAAAAACTGTTTTAGAACTTTAAAAATCATGCAAACTCTCAGACTATATGAATTCCTATGATCTAAAACTGAACAGTAGCATTGACTCACTCCTATTTAATAGGTTATTTTAATAAAAAAAGTCCTAAACAATAGACTTTAATTATTTTATTGCTGCTTTCTCTTACAAATCTACTCCCTCATCAATTTTTCTTTTTGAATTTCTTAACTGTTGAGACTTTTTCTTACGAGCATGTTTTACCAGGTATCTTGATCTAAATATGGCAATGTAATGATGCTTTGAAAAAACCTGTAAAGATGAAAAGCACACAGAAACATAAAGCCTTTCATAATGTTTTGTTAAAGGAGTCCCTATAATTGCTCCAAATGATCTTTTTAAAAACTGTAATGAAGAATTTGGGGATAGTGGATGTTTTTAAAATATTTTAGCATATTTTAAAACAAGTAACTTTGTCATCACTAATTCAGGGTCATTCCTCTAATAAACTGAACGATAAAAGAATTCTACTCAAAACTGCTTCCATTTGCCTGGCTTTAAAAAAAAAAATCAATTACAAATTTTTTATGTCTTGATATTCTTGTGTACAGTTAAGAGTCGGTCAAAAAATGTACGCACCAGGAAAGAAAAACCTGTATAAATACCTTAATATTAAACTTATTGAGACTTCATGAGATGAATGCAAGTTTCCTCTGACTTCTACAAGAGGTGCCTTCACTTGTAGACATCTATTGGTACAGCAAACTACTAAAGTGCGCATGCATTTTTTGGCAATCTCTATTATTTCCATATTTTAATCCACAAAATAGGAATATAGTTTTCACAATTTCAGGTCAAGAGTAATATCTTATTTTAAGTAGTAGATTTACTATTATTTAACTTATGATGAAGTTTGAAGGAGATAAATTTTAGAATGATTCTCTCTTTTGGGGGAGTGGAAATACTGGAGATCGAACCAAGGGACTTCATACTGAACTATATCTTCAGCTCTACACTGTGGATATTCTTCAGTTGTTTAAATACAAAATGATCAAAAATCAGTTTTTTTCATTAATTTCTGTAATAGGAAATATAAAAACGACAATTTTACTGAATTTATTCAATACAGCAGTCAATTGTTACAAATGACACTTGCCTGAGCAACAGTCAGGACAGACACTACATAAAAAAGCATAGGCATGCTATTGTAGTGACACTCAATGTAGATTAGTGGTTAATGTAACAGTCCACCACTCCTAAGTATTTACATTATAGTCAAATCTATAGTATGTGCATTTAAAAAAGTATACTGATTACTGTCTTCCTAGAGATTGTAAAAATAGACATGGAGATGAATCAATCACAAAATTTAGAACAACTTCTTTTTGTAGTCTTTTATAACAACAAACTCATTTCTGATAAAAGGAATGGATTATTGTATTCTTGCATTAGACCAGAAGTCTAATACACATAGCAAGTTAGGTAGAGTATATAAGGAAGCATATGTATTTATATATATATATATATATATATATATATATATATATATATATATATATACACATTGTTTTTAGGCATACCTAACTAGATATATGAATTAGGTACCATTCCTCTTCTAAGCAGAGTTTATCTTCAAAACTTCATTATTTTTTAAATTATTCTTAAAAACTTAAGTTGAAATCACAAAATGCATTTACGTGAGCATGTCAGGTCAGTTAAAGAAGGAAGTGAAAATCAAAGCATCACTTCCCTTCATCATACAATACGGCAACCTTATTCTACATCCAGTCTCTATTCTGTGTTCCATTCCTAAAGTGTTAAACCTCTCAACTTCACACCTTCTACTTAAAAATCCCAGTAAATGAAAATTGCATTTGTATGCCTCTCTTCAAAGAGCTGACATATATAGCAGTTCATGTTGTTTATTAGTTTAGGGTACTAAGGTGACAGGGAAAGTAAAGGCTGAGATTGCAGATTTAAAAGGTGAAAATTCTACTTTTTCATGGTATTGAAAATTATACCCAGTTGTAGCTTGAAATCTCCCTGCCTCTGCATCCTAAATTATCACCCCTTCCAATAAAAAAAAATAATAGTTATCAGAGATTTAAACCTTGCATAGGCAAGTGTACATTCACATATTAAATTTTATTGGATCTACAAAAACCCTAGAGTGCTGGGATTATAGGAGTGGGTCACCACACCCAACTGCAAGGTTCTTACCTATTAATGAGAGGTCCTATTTACTGGCCAAACATGAAGACACTCGCAGAACTTCTTGCCTGAAAACACTTGCTTTTGGTAACCCAGTTCACACCACTAAGGAAGGCCAACATGGACAGAACCAAAACCCCAGGCAAAAGCCCTTTGTGAGCTCCCAGCCAACAGCCAGTACCAATTTTCCAATCTGGTGCATGTACATAAGCCAATCTCCTCCACCATCGAAACTCCACACCAAAGTAGTACAACTGTTACAACTTACATATTTGCATTGATGTCACATAACCCAAATCTGTGGTTTACATTAAGGTTTACTGTTGTTTATGTATTTAGTACAGGGTCTACAGGGCCTCACTACACAGATCAGACTTGCAGGGATCCTGTTTTTAGCTTCCCAAGCTCTGGGATGGAGCCGCCATGCCCAGTCTCAGTCACAGTCTCAGTGTGCTGGGGAGCCGAGAGGGCAGCACTGCATGTGGACTTGAGGATCAAACCCTTTTCCCTTCATTTGCCTAAGCAGGCACTTTAGTCTGCTAAACTATCTGGCCGGCCCTTAGGGTTTACCATTGATGTGGTATATATGGTAGTTTATAGCTCGCGTGTGTGTGAGGCAAGGTCTTTTGGTGATTCTCTTGCTTCAGGCTTCTAGAATGATGGAATAAAGGGTGTTTATCACCATGCTCAACTCTAACAATGTATTTTTAAATTCCATTTTATAAAATTATTAGTTGTGAATGATTGTAAATTTTTAGAAGTTTTTTTGCCATTTTATGCTGTAGTTTCTATTTGAGGTAGAAGCACAAAGTTAATGGACCTCACCACCATTAATTGAATGGATATTTTTGTGTGAGGCTCCCCTGAAACACTGTACAATGCCCAGTACCATTCCTAGTGTATATCTACCACATGCTAAAATTCCTCTACCCGCAAGTAGCAACAACCAAAGTTTTCTCCAGGTTTTGTCAGATGTGGCCAAGGGCAACACTGTCCCAGGTAGAGAATAACTACCATAATACTTACAAGCAAGCTAAGGATAAGGACAAACTGTCAGAGTTTGAAATCCTGGTTCTACTACTTGACTAGATACAAAGCTTTTAAACAAGTAAATTAACTCGATTCCTTCACTCCTAAAATTACTGGTGCTTGTAAGGCCAAAATGATTTAATATGCAATATACAACATTCTGAGGAAAGTATGTGGAGCATGGTAAGAACACAGTAAAGTTACTTCTTTTCCTAATGAGATAGTTAAAATGTACAGTACATAAAAACAAATCATGTCCTGTTTTTCCTTAGATCCACAGGAAGTCATTGCCAGATAACAGTGGGCACACAGATATGAAAACGATTACTGTCTTCAATGAATAAAAACTATAAAATGGAAAGACTATCTTTAATTGCTTTGTATATACGTGCGCCAGGATACACTATTTTCTTTTTCTGTATCTTTAGGAAAGGGTCTACAATACTACATCAGACTCATAGTGATTCTTTTTTTTTTTTTTAATTTTATTGAGAAATAGTAACAAGACAGTTTCAAAACAGGTTAGTAGGGCAGTTACAGTAATTAATACCCTGCATATTGTCTTCATAGTGCTTAGTCATAGTACAAGATGCAGATATGACATCCTGTCCAAATACTATTAGTACAAATCTTTGTTCTCATTGAATTACGAGAAAGTAGCTGTATATCTAACTTACTTTATATATACAGATACAAAATGGTCCTTCATTTTTATCTCCTTTTTTTGTTTAGTTTTATCAGAGATTGGTATTCCATTGCCATTTAAATATTTTAGGTGTGTAAATTCTGCAAAATAATCCAATATACTCCAGTAGTCCATAATAGTAGTGGGTTATCCATAGGACTGGCAATATCAGAAGTTGTTGAGCCTTTTACAGCTCAGCATATTAATATGGCTTTACATCTTGTATCTCATTTTTATACTTTTCTGCTGTTTGGTTAAGACCAAGATAAAGCAAGAACTATATAACAGAATCTATATCTGACAAGGTCATTCAAATCTCCTCAGGATTTACCCTGAAACACTGTACTACAATGCCAGCCATGCAGATGAGTCACGACCAATTTGCTCTCTGTGAAAGCCTGACAGAACGTTTTCTCTCCATGTGACTCTCCTTGGGCACACTCTACATCGCTGATCACTTTCCTCTGTGGCCCCATAATCTTGATCACAAAATTTGGGACACCAGTGAGTTACATGATGTTACAGTATAGGTTCTCTTACCTCCTGAGTTCTCACTGACCTTGAAGGGCTAGGGTCAAATGTTGTTAATCCTCCAGCAGAGAAGCTTAATGATATTATTACCCTATAACATATGCAGTTGAGCATCACCTCACTATCTATCTCAATATCAAACATCTTAGATCTAACACGGAACATGTGTTTTCCATCAAGTATTTATACGTTGAAGTTTAATTCCCTAGAGAACATGGAGAAAAAAAAATATATATATATATCAAAAAATAGGAATAAACAATTACGTATTTTTATACAGAAATTTGGAAATCTAACCATATACAGCATTGTAACAAGATAGTCCTATGACATTTTTTTCCTTGTCTCTGGTATTCATTTATTACCCTTTTTCTCCTCCCAGAAGCTGGTATTACAGGAGCGAGGACGAGGACGGGAAGTGACAAGAATTACGGAAAGACGACGCTTCGCTCCGCGCCCTCTAGTTTGCCATACATAAACGCGGTGGCCAAGAAACTCATTTCCTAACCTGGAGTCGCCACGCGTCACGAAATTGACCCGCAGACTCCGGAGGCGGAGCGCTAGGACAACCGCCGGAAAAGCCGCGGGACCCGGAAGTAGAGAGAGGGAGAGCGGAAACTCTTGGGGAGAGAGGCGGTCCGCCAGGCGTCGTTACGTCATCAGAAACGCGTCCGGGAAGCGCGCTGTGATTGGCCGGAGCGAGGGCGGGGCCGGACTACGCCCCCTGAGTCGCCTCGTAGAGTTGGCGGTGGTGTTGGCGGCGGCGGCGGCGCCTGGGTCTGACGGGCTGTGTACTGCAAGCCCAGCCGCTCTCTCACTGGCTGAGTCTGACACAGGTTGGCCCGCGAGTGGGACGTCGAGGCGGCCGGCGCTCAGATTCCTTTTTGCCCTGGCTCGCCTCCGTCCCCCTTTTCCCTTCCCTCCTGCGCCGCGGTCCCTTCCTTGTCGGCCTGCTGCCGCTGGGCCGCCGTCTCCTCCGCCCTTCGGACGCCCGCCTCTACCGGCCACCGCTTTGCGACCGAGTCCTTCAGACAGGCGGCGCCCGCTGCGAGGCGGCACTGGTCCCATAGGTCGCTCTCCGACGGCGGGGCCGCCCTTTGGGGGCCGCGGTGGGCCGCAGGCTCGAGAGGGCTGGAGGGCGGGCCTGTGCTCAAGCCCGGGTGGGATCGCCCACTCGTCCTGGTTGCTGCTCTGAAAAGAGCGCATCCTTCGCAGGGGTTAAACTGTAGAGCTCCCATGCGTGTGAAGCTTTAAACAACTTGATGACATGCCCAATGCTTTTGTATTAATGAGTTAGTTATTCTGTGATCAATTTGCATGACCCCTGTTCCCATCTCCGATGCAAACTGAAGGTCAGCATTGTCTAGCTTTTCGTGAAGCATTACTTTGGAACCTCATAATTAGTTAAACTTTAAACGTTTTGGGTTAGGGTTTGTTTTACGGATGTATTTTGGACAAGTAGGACGGGTTTCATCATTGCTATTAGAATTTAATAATGATTTGTATTTGCTGCTTCTTCCTTTGATGGCTATTCCATTAACCTTCAGAAGACCTATTGTCATCAACAGTCTTTTGTGTTTCTGTTTTAAAGTGTTCGTATCAGCCTTCACCAAGTTGCCATTTATTTTCAGGAAGTAGACTTGCTATCATTTGTCCAAACTCGGGGAAGCTTCCTGCAAGTTTGTTTATGTAAAGCTTTCTATCGATAATCAAAACTAAGTTTACAACGAACCTTTTATACTTTTATTATAGCGATGGTTCAGTTGCAGCTTTATTTTCTCACTCACATTAGCTTGCAAAATGATGAAAAGGACCCCGTGCACTAAATAGAAGAAAAATTGTAATAGCTTAAAAACTTAAAGGAGGGGGGCTGGGGAAACAGCTCAATAGAATAAGCAGTTCCCTGGCAAGTGCAAGGACCTGAGTTCAATCCCTGGTCATGCCAAGAAAAAAGAAAACTTTTTGTTCTGTGTATTCCATGTAGACTTGGTTCTGTGCACTTTTTTACCCAATTGATTGTATTGATAAGGATATATGATTTTTTTCGCCTAATACAGTACTTTTTGAGTCTACCGCCTTTTATTGATAAATTACCTATAGCAGTTTTAATTTTTATGTATTTTAATGTATTTGTGGAATGCACACACATAATTGCAGTTTGATGAATTTCCACAAACATAATGCATCTATGTAATTAGCATTCACTCTAAAAAGTTCCTTCCTTTCTGTACTCATAAGTGACGAGTGTGATTTAAAAAAAAAGCAAAACAACATTTATTTATTTGATACAGGGTCTCACTATACAGCTTAGGCTCATAGCTCCTGACCCTCTGTCTCAGCCTCCCCAGCGCTGGGATTACAGGCTTGTGCCAACTCACCATTTCAATGGCCTCCATGGTGCACCTGGGTTTCTGAGGTATGCAGTACCAGGGATAAACCCAGGTCCTTGTGCATGCCAGGCAAGTTCTCAGACCCGCTGAGCTATCTCCCCAGCCCCAGTCTGTGGTTGACATAAAAATACTAAAGTTTTTCCTGTTTTCTAAACATTTGAACAATGACATAAAATTCTGTTATATGTATATATTATAATTCATTGACATCTGAGACATTTAAATTTGTTTTCTCTAACAAACCTGTTTGTTTTATGAGTATCACTTGTAGCTTTCCCAAGTGTAATATTCCTCAGTAGAATAACCTCAGTATTTCTCAGATCTTTCTGTATATCGACAATTTTCTTTCCAAGCAGGCAAAACTATACTTCTGTCAGTGGTTTAAGTTTATTGTATGATTAACTTGATAGGTTAGAAGTTGTATTAAAAATCAAATTTCAAACTCATTTGTTTCCTTTTAGTAAAAGGTGTTAATTAAATTTGCATCTAAAATATTTTAAAACACCTGGCTTTTTATGTTGAGGCTATATGACTACCAGATATTTACTAATTTAGGTAAGCAGCTTACTACTTTCCTGTGTGGAATTTTTTTGAAACCATTAAACCTCAGTATCTGGGTCCAGGGAGATAGCCCTCAGAATAAGTGCTTCTCTGGCAAGCACAAGGGCCTGAGCTCAATCCCCACCAAAAACAAACAAACAAACCAAAAAACCCCTCGTTGTCTATGTCTGTAAAATGATGAAACTAGTCACAGTCAACTAGTGTAAAATTTAGCAAAAATAACTCATTAAGTGCACACATATTGGGAAGACATAACGTGAATGTTGGAGGAATTTAAACTAATAAAAGTGTACGTTTCTTAAGAGGCCATTTAGCTCAGCTCCTGGACTCAGTGAAAGGACTGAATGTATCAAAGGAAAGGACTTTGAAATTAGTTTGTGCATCAGTTTGCTAATCTGAAATTCCTACCTATATGAATTTCTTAGAACCTTCATATTGCTTAGAACCTTCCACATTGCAGATCCTTTGAAAATTTTTGTGACAAATGCGACCTAGATTCATATTGGTGTCAGTGTGTAGGGTGATTTAGAGGGGACTGAGACCCATGGTCAGTTGGATGGGCTAATGGTATATGAAAGAAAGAAGGCTACAATGAAAATAATAGTAATTGGTAAGGAAACAACAGTGTTATAAAATAACCAGGTGCAGAAAGCAAAAAAGGAAAATGATATGAGATCCAAAGTTCTTTTTTTCCCCTCCACCTGCTCCATTTTCCCCTCCTGTTTATTTTTCTAGGTAGCTGTCCTTTTTGGATTCTCCATGCTCCACAATGCTGAGGGCTAAGAAGCAGCTTTTTTTACTTTCACCTCATCACCTGAAACACCTAAAACAGTCATCAGGATCCAGGCTTGGATGGCAACGGCTTCTGCACCAACAACAGCCCCTTAACCCAGAATGGGCTGCCCTGGCCAAAAAGCAGCTGAAAGGCAAAAACCCTGAAGAGTTAATATGGCGTACTCCAGAGGGAATCTCTATAAAGCCCTTATATTCCAGAGCAGACACTAAAAACTTACCTGATGAACTTCCAGGCGTAAAGCCTTTCACTCGGGGACCGTATCCTACCATGTACACCTATCGGCCCTGGACCATCCGCCAGTATGCAGGCTTCAGTACTGTAGAAGAGAGCAACAAATTCTACAAGGACAATATTAAAGGTGAGATTTTAATGTAAGACATACATTTTTTTAAATTATTCATTTGGTACAGACTCTTATCCTCCTGTCTCAGCTTCTCCAGTGCTGGGATTATAGGTGTGCGCCACCATGCTGAGTTTTGGAATTGGCATGGCATGTAGTACCAGGGATCAAACGGGTTCTTGCACTTGCCAGGAACGCTCTTAGACCACCAAGCTATCTTCCCTAGCCCATAAAACATAAAACTTAATATTTATAATCAGACCCAAAACTTCTGATCTTAAATTTTTTTGAGGTGAGGCTGGTTGATTTCTGAAGAGATTATACTCACACTTTGATTTTTTTATTTTAAGAAGATACTGTGAAGAACACATATTTTCACCTTTCATGGTTAAAAAATAAATAAGTCAGAATAAAATACAAAATTCCTGGAAGTACAAACTTCTGTGTACACTGTATTAAAAGGATTAGGTGGAATAAAGTTATATTAGGACACATGGACTTTGCCTTTGAGAAGCTTGCAGTTCATACTGCTGAGAAAATTATCAGACAAAAGTCGGTTTAAATGATTTCCAAAGAGAGTAATAAACACTTGGTAAAGAATTACTGATACGTTCAATAAAATATAACATTCTCTGGAAACTATATGATTTCTTCTAATCTATAAAGAGATTATATTATTTGAATGCTAACTTTGAAGTTACTAAGTTTGTATTGCCCATGAAGGACCGGAGTAAAATTTAGTGCAGACTATTTAAAATTTTTAAATGGAGACTGAGAATGTAGCTCAATGAGAGAGTGCTTTCTACTATGCTGAAGGCCTTGGGTTCAATAGTTAGCATTATGGAGGAAAGTGTACGGTGCTTTTCATAATTTTCACCTGAAATACGTGAATATTCATGATTGTTGCCTGGAAATTTGAATATTTATAGTTGTTACCTAGAATATTTGAATAGCCAAGACACCCTGCCTTATTTAACCTTGTTGGATAAAGAACAAAAAAACTAAACAAATACATAAATGCTAAATTATATGAAAAATATATGAATAGATGAATATTAGAAATAGTTCAATCATAAAACTATTAAAGAGAACCAAAAATAATCTGATGCTTCAGATTAATTGACAAATCCTCAGACTGATGTGAGATAAATATTGTGTTCCTTTTATTCTTTCACATATTATAGTCTGGAAGTCAGTTTATACATTTTTGTAGTTTGCTAAAAGCTGACTGAGGAACTAAAGCTCTTTATTTCAGTGTGCTTCCATGTGTCTAAACATAAAGAAGTTATAAAATATTTTATGATAAGACCAATCAGTGCTTTCGATAGTGCTAAAATGAGTTTACTTTGGTATGGAACTCTAATACTATTTTTTTATTTTTCCTTTTGTATTTAGCTGGTCAACAAGGGTTATCAGTTGCCTTTGACCTGGCTACACATCGTGGTTATGATTCAGACAATCCTCGAGTTCGTGGGGATGTTGGAATGGCTGGAGTTGCCATCGACACTGTAGAAGACACCAAAATTCTTTTTGATGGAATTCCTTTAGAAAAAATGTCAGTTTCCATGACGATGAATGGAGCAGTTATTCCAGTGCTTGCAACTTTTATAGTAACTGGAGAAGAACAAGGTGTACCTAAAGAAAAACTTACTGGCACAATTCAGAATGATATACTAAAGGAGTTTATGGTCAGAAATACTTACATATTTCCTCCAGAGCCGTCCATGAAAATTATTGCTGACATCTTTCAATATACAGCAAAGGTAGACTTTACCATATAGTATAGATTTTTCTATAGTTATTTAAATGTAGGAATGTTTACAAAATGATACAGTTTAAATTGAATTTAGTGACTAGCATGAGAAATAGTTTAGTAAATGGCAAATAGAATAAGTAGTAAGTCAGGATCTTTATTGATGTTAGTTTTTTATCTTTACTCATAGTACTAATTTTATTCACTCTGTTATTTGGGCATTAATATTTACCATCTTGCATTTTTTATTTCTCTGGTAATTGTTAGAATTGGAGAAGTCTCACAGTTCACACTTCTTTGTGCCCTCAAGTTCAGGTGCGCTTAATGTAGATACTGGTCTCAAGACACAAGAGGATCAAAGTACTGATTTGTTTGTAAAAGCTGGATTGGAAGATACTGCTTATATCTGTAGCCTTAATGAAGACCCTAATATTTACCCCAAATTAGATTTATCTTTCTCAGAATTGTGGGTAAAAAAAGGCTTCCTACAGTGTTCCCTCCATGGGGACATTTTTCTTAATATTCCATTGAGCAGTTCATACATAGTGTCCCTCATTGTTCACTTTGCTTAGTGCTAGTAGTACTTTTTTTCTGTCTTAAAATTAGACATTTTGTAACAGTAGTGGGAAAATCTCTTCTGCATCAAATTTTTAAAAATTTTTTTCACTTCTTACAATTTCTATTATTTTAGAATTCTAGACACACTGTCTATATTCCCTATTTTATATTTAGCTTTTGCACTTTATAATTTTATTCCTTTATATGTTTTAAATCTGCCCAAGCAAACTAATTGTATTGCATATAATTTTGTGTTTGTACCATGTGTTTCTACTTTAGGAACCTGTGCAGAGGAGGACTGTGTTTAGCACCATATTCCAAACACAAACATAGTGACAATTTATTTAGCAGTGGCTTAAAATAAGAAGTCAGTTCTCTTTCATCTGACGCAGTCCAGTCTGATGGTTGGCTATTGGGAACTCACTTGTTTCTATAGAAATGTCATAGTGAATCAGGGCTCCGTGCTCTTTTATCTTGGTGCTTCTCTGTTAAGTGGTTGAGGAAGGAGGCACACACTATAAATGTCAGAGGGGGGCTCTGGCTCCTCAGAGCTACAGTGAGCTTCTAGAAGGAACGCATCATGCTCACAGTGGCTCTCGGGACACGTGGTTGTAAGAATGGCAACGTAGGGGTGGTCCTTCTGTCCTCTGAATCTATTGTTTAGTGATTAGAGGAGGAAGGTGAAACGTGCTTCATGCAGTAGACAGTAGCAGTCTCTGCTGTTTAGTACTTGGGCTATTCATCTTGGAGAAGATCCTAATGCCATCCAAAAGTTCACAGTTCTTTAATGTAATTCTTAATGTAGCTGATAAGCCAAATTTCGCTACTGATCAAGTAATGTTTCTTTATAATTCTTGTAAAATGTGAGCTGTTGTATTTGGGAAGAAATTTTAGGGTTGGTGATATAGTTCACTGATTGACTAAGAGCCTGTATTTGATTTCTAATACTGAAAAAAAAAAAAAAACAAAATTAAAAAAAAATTTAATTGCTACAAAATACATGTATATCATAAAAGTCCCATCCAAACTTTTCCTGTGCACAGTTCTGTAGCGACCGTCACTGCCCTCCCTCTAGACTCATCTCACAATGCTGACGCTGTCTGTTAAGAAGTAAAGCCCTTCCTCTCCCTCCCTTTAGCTCTTGGGAGCCACTGTGCTACTTGCTGTGTCTGCAGCTGGCTGTTCTGTGTACTTCATATAACATGAGCAGTGCAGTATTTGTCTTTAGTTCATTCAGTATAATAGTTCCAAGGGTTAGCCATGTTATATAATTAGAATGTGCCAAAATTTCTTCCTGTTTTAGGATTGAAATTCCCTAGTTTTTCTGTTGCTTTTAAATTCTATTAGTAAACACCTCTGCATAGCAATGCACATGTTTTCTTCCCTTGTAAGTGACTTCTATATACACATCTTATAATACACGCATTTATATGATTAGTTTTCCACTTTCCTGTGCCTCTATTCCCATGCTGATTTTGCAATAGAACTTTTTTTTTTGGCACAGGGGATCAAATTCAGTACCTTTGAACTGAGCTGCATTCCTAGGCATTCTTTTACTTTTGGTCTCACAAAGTTGAAGTTGCCCCAACTGGGCTTGAACTTGCTGCCCTCTTTGCCCAGCTTCCCAGACTGCCAGCATTACAAGGATGCACTTCATGCTCAGCTGACAGAACATTTTTCAAGAGATTCTGATTAGTTATAAATAAAATACTTACAAATGTAAAATATCTGTGTTTTAGATATATGGAATGTATACAAGGTATGATCCAAATATGTGATAAATTATTAAGTTTAAAAGATTTATTACAGTAAAAAGTCCACTGTCATTAATCCCCCTCCAAGTATTCCTTCTGGCTTCAAAAACACTTGTCCCGTTTTTACATCACTTTTTGAACTCATTCTGAAAGTCCTCTCGTGTCTTTGGTTGCGCTGTCATGGTTGCCTCAGTGTCAGGAATTGATTCAAAGTGGAGACTTCTCGTGGTCATTTTGACTTTGGGGAAGACCAGAGGTGGCCTGGTGCCAGGTCCAGTGAGCGGGTTGGAGGAGGACGCGCCACACTGCTTCTACTTGTCAGAAATTGCTGTGAACGTAAATTTATTCAGGATGTCGAGCACCTTTATGAGAGAAGACTTCCAGAGCTGGCTCAGAACGTGGCAGCACAAGGAGCAATAAGCTTTTCAAGAGAGCAGAGATCTGAGTGCGAATGCCCCACCACAGCATGAGGCACTGGCAGCATGACTGCTTCTAAGGCGAGGCTCGGTATCCCCACACAAGTGCTGTCTTAATGACGATTTGTGGATCACTGGAGAGTGAACTAATTTGGCAATCTTTAAATATCAAAGTGATATCATGAACTACCAAATTTATGCATTGAAAACCATTTAAATATATCTACTTTTAGATAATGGCCTTAATAGAACCTTTTCTTATTTTTGTGTGCCATTGTATTTATTTTGTATAGCACATGCCAAAATTCAATTCGATTTCGATCAGCGGATACCATATGCAGGAAGCTGGGGCAGATGCCATTCTGGAGCTGGCTTATACTATAGCAGATGGGTTAGAATACTGTAGAACGGGACTCCAAGCTGGCCTAACAATCGATGAATTTGCACCACGGTGAGTGAATTAAACTGCAATATTGTCTCAGTGTTAAGAAAATACAAACTGGGGGTGATGGCTCACAGCAGCACACTGGGAAGTTGAGGCAGGAGTATCAAAAGCCTGGGCAACTTAGCTTCTTAACAAAACCCTGGCTCCAAATAAAAAGGACTGAGGATGTAGCTTAGTGCAAAGGCCTTTGGTTCAATTGCAGTATGGCCACCACCAATCACTAAAAAGAAAACTGTAGGACCATTTTTTGACTTTTTAATTGCACCAAAGCACATTGACAAAATGGGTTTGTGAACATAAATATCATACTAGATTTCTATCATACATTTTTTTCTAAGTAGTAATGAGAATAAGCTGTCCTATTTATAATAAAAAATAGAATTGAATTGGACAATGCCTTTATAAATAAGTGACTGCCATGTCTTCTACTATGCAAGAGCACAATTGTGTAGACTAACAAACTACATGAAAATACAAACATAAGGTTAAAATTTTAGAAAGGATGTGGACTATGAAAATATGAAGTCCAGCTTTTCTGTTGTACTCATGTAATATACCTGGGTACAGTACAAAGATATTTTGTTTACAAACCGCTTATTAATAAGGTTATATGAAAAATACAAGAAAACTTCAATAAGGCTTAAATTTAGGGGTCAGAAGTCATTCCAAGGGTCGATTTGGCAGTCACTTTGCTGAGCTATGCTGTGAGCTAAGCCCTTAGCTGCGTGCTGGCGATGTGATGTGTGCCAGATGTGGCTTCACCATCAGCACAGTTGGAGACTTGTGAATATTTTTCCTGCTAGGGATACTGTGTGCTTATTATGACTGCAGTTCTCCTAGTGTGATCCAAGGACTCTTTGGGAGGCTTTGCAAGCCGAAATGGTTTTTGTGACTATATTAAAATTTTATTTGCTTTTTTTTACTTTTGTTCTTTCAAAATTTTATAACATTTTCTAAGAGCCACATGACAGGGTATTGCAGCAGATTGACCACAGAAGTGGAGTTTTTGAGACACATTAAGATTTGCAAAAATATCGTGACAGTCCTTTTGTAGAAATATTTTGTGTTGACATAATTTTCATAAAAATGTTGCTTAAGGTGTTACAAATTATAATTTATAAGAACTAGTAAATCGATTATATATATAATCCAAACAAGGAAACATTCTTTAAGAATTTCATTCATGTTTAAGAATGTAGGGTTGCTGAGATCAAAATATTTGAGAGCTGCTGGGTTAAGACCTGCATTGAAATGTATTAGCCTCCAGGCTGGGGAGGCCTAAGTGCTTACCTGCCCATCATAGGGACCGGGGTTTGATCCCTAGTACCATATGTACCACTTGCCATGCCGACCCCGAAACTGAGCATGGTGGTGCACGCATGTGACCCCTGTGCTGGGGATGCAGAGGCGGGATGATCACTCCAAGTGCAAGCTGCATAGGGAGACCCTGTACCAAATAAATAAATGATTAAAAAAAAAAAGCTATGACATTTTGGTTTAAGTCTAACAAGGACTTTATATAAGAAATCATAGCTTTTATGCCTTTAAACGACAGATAAATAATCTCAATGTATAATTCAGCAGCAGAACATAGGACAGAGGAGTAGGAATGAGGTTTAGCACACGCTGGAGGAAAATGCAGGTAGACCAAATATGCTATTCGTCTTCTAAAAAACGGTTCAGTCCAACAAGCCATATTTATAATTTTATTCCCTTCCTAGGTACCTCTCCCTTATTTTTGGCATTTCTAATTTTTGAAAAGAAACTTCCATTAATTAAGGACATGAACGTGATTCTTTCCTTAAAGCAAATCAATGACAAGGCCAGTCCTTCTTATAAAAAGCAAATTATCATAGCTATTTTTTCTACATGCATGACAGGTTTATGTGCTAGATTTATAGTTACTTTAATATTTATGCCATGCTCTTAATTCTAATTTAGTTGTTTAATGTTTTAATCTGGCTGTTAATTTTTATATGTGTGACACAATCAGTTTTATTTTGTCCTATAGTGTAAAGTTTAAGTAGATGCTGGACCTAAGATCATTGTTTTAGGTTGTCTTTCTTCTGGGGAATTGGCATGAACTTCTACATGGAGATAGCGAAGATGCGAGCTGGACGAAGGCTTTGGGCTCACCTAATAGAGCGCATGTTCCAGCCTAAGAACTCCAAGTCTCTTCTTCTGAGAGCACACTGTCAGACGTCGGGGTGGTCGCTGACGGAGCAGGTATGCACATGGCGTGGTAAAGTAGAGATAGAGGAAATCAGAATTTTCTTCTAACTAACTTGTCACATGCACTAGATTTAAGAACCCACTGTTAGTATTTGAAGCAAAATAATTTAGGTTTGTGTTTACATATGGTGAATACATAATTGTCTCCCTCTAGTGGCTAACAATATAAACTCGTTTAAATCCGAGCCTATGCATTACACATGAAAGTAAAAATAATTTGATAAGGTAAAAGTGAATTAAAGTAATTTAATTAACATATTTCTATATAATTTTGAGTTAGAATTCTTAGCATAAAACTGCTTAATTAAAATCTGATATTATGGGGCCAGTGAGATAGTTCAGTGGACTAGAATACCTGCTTAGGCAAGCTTATGCATATTCAAGGACCATGGTTCAGTCCCTGGCACCACATGCCATGCCAGCCCTACCCTCACGGTACCGTGAGCCAGCCGGAAAAAGAAAAAAAAACTTATATATATATATATGTATATGTACACAGACATTTAATTCATTTATTACTGTTAATGCATTTAAGCAGATATTCAAGGAAACAGACCATTTAAAGACAGTTGTCATTTCAGTAGTTTATTTTAATTTATGGCATTAACAATTCTGTGGTAATATGGGGGCTGGGGATGTAGGTCAGTGGTATGGAGCCTGCCTGGCAAGCTCAAGGCCCTGAGTTCGATTCCTGGTACAAAGAAAAAGGAAAGAAAGATCCAATAAAAACAATTCTGTGGCAGTAATCTTGTTTTTACTCAGTTATTGATACATAGAAAAATTATTATAAGTTTAAACTTGTATTTCATACATTTAAAAATGAGTAGCAACTAATTTGCTGCATAGGAAGTATAATTTCAGATCCTTGTCAGAGAAAAAAAATAGAAATTTTGAGGCTGGAGAATCTTTTTTTTGTTTTAATATGTTTACTTGTATAGCTAAGAAAACTGATATTTGGAAAATCCAGTGACTTCCCCAAACTACAGTTTGGACTGTCATAAGCTTTAAGCAAGATTTCTTACCTCAGCATCATTGTTCATTCATTTTACTAATCATTTATTACATGGCTATTTTGTGCACATTATTGTGGTAGATACTTTGGAGTGTACAAAAAAAAAAAAAATTAGGAGTAGTGAATTAGGAAATGAAAGCACAAAGTGAATAAGGGGCATTTCATCCTGTATTTGTGAGACAGTATTTAGACAGTATAAAAATGAGGGTGTCACACACTTGTAACCCCAACACTGGGAGGCTGAAGCAGAAGGGTCCCCTGTGTGAAGCCAGCCGGGCTGCACAGTGAACTCAAGGCCAGCCTGACCTATAAAATGAGACTGTTTCAAAAAAAAAGGATAAAAGGTACAACACATATTATTTGATATTTTAGAGGGCTATACGAGGCAGTGTGTCTGAGCATAGGCCACACAGTTTGACTTCTGGCTTATTTACTGATTTGTCTGATACTCTGAAGCCTGAGGTGGGTATTGGCAGATAGTGTGTAGCTATTGCTGCTCACTCACAGCCCCTGTGACAGCTGCCTATCTGTCCCTTGGCTGTGTGTCTTTTGCTCTTTCATAACGCATGCTCTAGGATCCGTACAACAACATCATTCGCACTGCAGTGGAAGCAATGGCAGCCGTGTTCGGAGGGACTCAGTCTCTGCACACTAACTCCTTCGATGAAGCACTGGGGCTGCCCACTGTGAAAAGTGCTCGGATTGCCAGGAACACACAGATCATCATCCAGGAGGAGTCTGGGATCCCCAAGGTGGCTGATCCGTGGGGAGGATCTTATATGATGGAGTCCCTCACCAACGACGTGTTCGATGCCGCCTTGAAGGTTAGATCCTCCTCCTCGAAACTGCTTGAAAGGTTCATAAGTCAGGATTTATAGATTTTTTTTAAGTTATATATATAATCAGTTTTAGATTTATGTCAAAGATTAAATATTTTCGTCTTGTTCCTTGGTTAAACTACCCACTTCTTTGTTTTTTACTGCTTTTAATCCGCATAATTTTAAATCATACATGGGTACTATTTCTTCTACTTTGGTCAACTTTAGACTTCAAAATTAGGCTTTTGACTTCTTTTCTCTGATACAGCAACTGGATATTTTAGCTGATTCACACCCCTTCTTTCTACTCCATAGGTTAGCCCAATCTTTTGAGGTATTTGTATCTTTTCTTTTGATTTGGTTTCTTTCTAGGCCTTCTAACTCTTGTTCTTTGGTTTCTCTTTATCATAGTCCTGGGAATATTTTCTTGCTCCTGTGTTGAATTCTGAATCCTGAGTCTCATGTCTGTCTCTGTTATTTGGAAGTCCTTCTCATAGCAGTTTCCTATAAATGTGCACACAAGTTAATTACTGTTTTGAAAATATCGTTGTTACTATATTTGATTGATTAACTTGGCTTGAAATTTTTTCCATTTAGTAATTTGTAAGCATTGGTCTGTTTTTTATTCTGTCTTCTAACATTTTTAATCAGAAATTTGATTCCATTTTCCCTTGTGACCTTTCTTTCAGGAAGCATCAAGATTTTTGTACATACCTTGGTTGGTATGTGTATTTTTTCCTACCTTATACTGAACCTTTGATGAGTCTTCCATCTCAGCCTTTCTAAGATATTTTCATAGCTATGGAAATTTTCTTGCATATAGTAATTTCTGTGTGTGTGTGTGTGTGTGTGTGTGTGTGTGTGTGTGTGTTTTAGGGAAGGGTCTACAGGGTGTTCAGGGTCTCACTACTAGGTCAGACTCATAGTGATCTGCCTATGTATAGCCTCCCAAGAGCTGGGATTATAGGTATACCACCACACCCAGTCTCAATTGCTGTCTCAGTGTGCCCCAATGACAGAGCCATCCCCTGCACCTGTTTGCAGGTTCTTTAATCTGCTGAGCTATTTGTCCGGCCCCAGTAATTTCTTTGGCAGTCTCTTGCTGACATTTTTCTTCAGTCAAGAACTCCTATTCAAAGCTATTGCACCTCTAAATAATACTCAATGTTACCATTCCCACAGGGCATGTTTCTGGCTTTTATTTCTATAGGGATTCATCAACTTGGTCTAATTACCTTTCTCTTTGTAGTTAAATATTTTGACATTAATGTCACATTTTATTTTACTTTTTGCCTTTGAGACAGTCTCACTATACAGTTAAAGCTGGCCTTGAACTCACTTTGTAGCCCAGGCTGGCCCCAAACTTCTGATCCTCCTGCATCAGCTTCCGAGTGCTGAGAATTACAGTTGTGCACCACCATGCTCAACAATGTCATATTTTGAGTGCATTTTTGATTCCCAATTTTTACTCTAATATGTAGCATTATGTTGTTTTATGAGTGTAAAATCTCTTCATATCGCAAGAATATTAATAGTATTTTTTTAAAGTTCTGTTGCATTTTGTGTTGTTTTTGTATGATTTTTCTCTAGTCTTATTGTTCAGCATTAAAATTTTTATCTCAATAAGATATCTTACCCTCACTGTTCAGTTCTCGTATTTGGTGCTTGATAGTTTATTGCTTCTCCAATTTTCTTTTTCTTTTTTCTATATTTAGGACAGGGTCTATAGGGTGGGTCTACAGGGTCTCACTATGTAGATCAGACTCGTAGTGATTATTCTCCTGTTCTCAGCCTTCCAAATGCTGGGATTACAGGTGTGTGCCACCACACCCAGTCTCAATTGCCATCCCAGCGTGCATGGCAAGCCAGGGATGAACCCTGGCTGCTGTGCTGTGCCTAAGCAGGCACTTTACTTTGCTGAGCTATCAGCCCAGCCCTCTACTTCTCTAATTTTCAATATAGACAGAAAATTTCATGTTTTTGACCGAAAGAAAGAGGCAGTTGCAATTCACAAGTATTCTTTCTCTCTTTAATTTCTATTGTGGACTTGACTCCAGTGTAGATTCGCTGTTCTTGAATCGTTCAGATTTGACCTTGTTTCTTTCTATCATCATTTTTCTGCCTTTATATATGACTATGATTGAAGGTTGAGGTATTTCCTGGTTTCATTAGAGAGAGAGACTTATGTTGTATCTCTGTTCCAATGAAAAGTACAGTTGCATTTTGCTGTATTTTTCATTATGTAAGTTTGACAACTTAGTGGAGTGGGTATAACTAAAAATAAATATTAGAGAATTGCTGTTATCTTTGGTTTTCTCTCGACTGAAGTGAGAAATTTTGTGTTTTCTAGAATATACTTTGTTAGCTTTCCTGTTGTATTTTAAATATAGTCCTGCTATGGTACCATAGAAGTCATCATATCTCTGTACGTGTCACATTTTAATGAGAAAAACATGTCTCCGACCGAGGGCCTGTCTCTGAGCTCTGGGACAGTGCAGAACCCCCACATGTTTGCCATTTCTGTCTTGTACTGTGCAGACATGCTCATCGTGGGTCACAGAAAGCTGGATGATACCAGTAAATTGTGAAGGTCCTGGAAATTTCACAGATCATTTCTGTGTAATCTCTTAGAGGGAAAAAAATTCATTCAGTACAGTTCCCCTCAGTCTTGGCACTCCTCAGAGTTCCAGAACAAACTAACAATAAGTGCCCATGTATCACTATGACTTTAAACACAAAAATTTTAATTAATTTCCTGTCTGCTTATGTAATTACTTTTTTCTAAGATTTAACCTATAACTTATAATTTTAGTAATTATATCACACAACACTCAGAGCTAACAAGTTTTATCAATCTGCTTTTCTTACTAGCTTATTAATGAAATTGAAGAAATGGGTGGAATGGCCAAAGCTGTTGCGGAGGGAATCCCGAAACTTCGGATCGAGGAATGTGCTGCACGAAGACAAGCAAGAATAGATTCTGGTGAGAAAAAGCGGGCAGGTGGACTGATGAGACATGGTGTTTAGAAGGAAATGTTAACTTCTGTTTGAAGATAACACATAGTTAACAGAACAAAACTGAAGGTTCTTAACTGAGTTAAGAATACTACTTATAAATGTTGAACTTCTAAGGAAAATGCATAATAATCTGCTTATAGATTGTTATAAACCACCTGACAGGAAAATGCACAATAATCAAACAATTACTGTTAGGCATTTACTTCTGATTAGAATTTATGTATTGTTTTCCTTTGGGAAATTAACAGGTTCTGAAGTAATTGTTGGGGTGAATAAGTACCAGTTGGAGAAAGAAGAGTCTGTAGAAGTTCTGTCCATTGATAATACTTCAGTGCGTAAGAAGCAGATTGAAAAAATTACAAAGGTATTAATAGCTATTATTTCTCTATTTCTGGACACTGGCTAGTCTCCACATTGGCTTTCATAGACCCACACAGCATGCATGGTAGTTGTGTTTGTTTTAACTTATTTTGTTTTAAAGAGCAGAGGAGCCTCCAACTGAAAACACAAGAGGCTTCTTAGCCCGGTCACGCTAACAGTTAAGATTAGCTGCACAGTAAGCTGCGGTTTATAATGAGCTTTATTCATTTTAGGATTGCACATGTCTTTATTTTGATTGACTGCTGTATCCTTTTCTCTCTGGTATGGTAGTAGGAAGGGCAATGCAGTACCACTTCTTACTCTCCTAACTTACGTATTTCTGTTGAGTCAAGCTGCCTTGCTCTCCTGATCTCTGGCTTTTGTAATTACTGCTATTCAGAACAGAATGCAAAGTTATTTAGTGCATTTTCTCTGTTCAGAGCTGCTAGGATTGTCTAGGATATTACTTTTCTTCCTTAGTTAAAATGTTCTGTAGAAATCTAATAGCCTTTGGCTGGGGATGCAGCTCTGCATGAGGCCCTGAGTCCCGTCTCCAGCATTCCCCTCCCCTAGAAATCCAGTAGGCTTTGTTCAGGTCCCCTTCAGTGCCTTCCCACTGGAGTTATTGGCAGATGCTAGTAACATTACTTCCACTTTTACTTTCAGTGTAATCAGAAATAATGACTCTTTGGTCATATTTTATCATTTCAAAGGCCCTACTTAGTATGTAGGTTTTTATTTTCAGTGATCACAAAGTGTTTGTATTTTGGGTTACTTGTTTTCACTCTACTCCCTCAAAGCCTGAGGGCTCTATTTACTACAATTGATAATAAGATTTATTTATTTATTTATTTATTTATTTATTTATTTATTTATTGCAGAACCGGGGATTGAACTCAGGCCCTTGTGCTTGCCAGGGAAGCACTTGTTTTACTGAGCTATCTCCCTGGCCCCAAAAACTTTATTTTGTATAAGAGAGAAATTCAATAATGACAATATAGAAATATTTGTTGTTTATTGAGCTATGTATCCCATTGCTCTGAGTACTTAACTTGTTGTTTTTGTGTATTGCTTGACTTCACAGAGACTTATTATTTTCATGTCTTTACTGACAAGGAAACTGGTGATTAGTTTTCTTAGGCATTCCAGTTTACACCATAGTGCAAGAGTTGGATGACAGAGATTCCTTGATTCTATTGCTAGTTTAAGAAAAATGGAGATCTCTTTGTGATTATTATGTAAGTTTGAAATTTGAGTCTCTTTTAAGCCCATGACCAAATCAGAATTCTTCCTAAGTTAATGAATAAAGGGAATAAATATACTTCTTAGGTTATATATTCTCTTTGGATTTTTTTCTTATCTCTGAGGTTAGGATTGTGGAACAAACTGCATCCTTATAATAGGTGTTGGTGTCAGATCTCCTGCTGTGTTTCACTCCCTGCTCACATGCACCATCTCTTTTCACAAGATCAAGGCCAACAGAGATCAGGCTTTGGCCGAGCAGTGCCTGGCCGCGCTCACGCAGTGCGCTGCCAGTGGAGACGGTAACATTCTGGCTCTTGCAGTGGACGCAGCTCGCGCAAGGTGAGGTTGTGCAACTCTGGAGATTTCAAGTACTGGAAGATTTCAACTTAACTTTGTAGAAAATATTTTAATAGGTTGATCATATAGGTGCTATGAGCCAGCAAGAAACTAATAGAAACCATCATAAATTAAATTCTTGTTTTTCTTAAATGTATCTGTGCATTTAAAACATTCATGTACTTTGGGGTATATTCACATTTATATATTTCACTGTACTTCAGGACATTTAAAGTTATTTTAATGAATCAACTTCACTGATTTTCAGTGAACATTTGATGTCCTCTAAAGTTTATCCTCAAAGTTATATATCACCTTGATATTTCACTCAGAAAAGGGGAAACTTTTATCTAAGAATTTATAGGAAAAATTTATTATCATGCCATTGTTTTTCAGTTGTTTGTAATTATGATGTAACCAGAAAAACAACCATCTTGCCTACCCCATTCCAATCTTCTTGTCTCTAGAGTCATATTGCTTTGAGAGTAGAAGAATTTTAGTTTGTTTTGCTTTGGTTTGTTTTTGTGAGACAGGGCCTTGCCATGGTTCAGGCTGACCTTGAACTCACTATGTGTCAAAGGCTCACCTTGAACTTGAGGTGATACTCTGCTTCTGCCTCCCAAGTGCTAGAACTACAGGTGTGCAGTACCACTAATAGCAAGAGAAGACTTTTTAAAAACTTATTCCCAATCTCTTATGTCCTGGTAACATTTTGACCAAATTGCTGGCATCCTTCTGTATAATATAACTTGTCTTGTTAAGATTACCTGTGACCTGTTTGAATGGAAGATGTTGAAAGGTTTACTTATCAAAAATATCAGTTTAATTATTATTTATTTTTCATTTGTATTGTTAAGTGGAGAATTATGCAGTAACTTCAGATACTTGGGGAGGTGTTGACAAATGTTGACAAGAGATTATAGTACATAAAGATATCCAAGATTGTATTTGATAAGTTAGCAGGAAAGGTGTTTTTATGATATACTAAAAGCATTCTTTCTCAACACCATACACATGAAATAATTCTTCCTTTCTTATTTACTTTATTTTCTCGGTATATGTTTTTAATTCAAGCAGTAGGGAACAGTTATTTGTATATATTGCAGCTTGGTTTTTTTTGATCCTCTTTCTCCTGTGGCTCACCAGTCGCCTTCTTCATACCTGTTTTCACTGTTTGTCTTGGCACAAGTTATGGCTGAAAATATTTGCATTGATTAGGGGTCTTAGGTTCTTGCACATGGTATATTTTTTTAGTTTCATTTCTCCTTCCCTTCTCCCACCCCCTCTCCTTGTGCCATTTCCCTGCTGTGTGAAATCTATCCCTTTGTCCCATGCTATCTGGCATTTTTCATTTTGTTTGTTTGTACTTTGCCTCATTCAAATGAGGAGTTGCATATAGCACTTGAACTTATGGTCTCATTTATTTCACTTAACAGTATTTTTTAGGTGCATCCATTTTCCTATAAAGACCTAAAATTTCTCATAGCTGAGAATTCCATTGTACATAGAAACTCTGTTTTGTCTATGCAGTCATCTGTTGATGGATACACAGGCTGCTTCCAGGAATTAGTTATTATGAATTGTGCTGTTGTAAACATTGGTATGCAACTATCACTGTAGTGTGAGTTTAGCTCTTTGGGGAAGATATGCGACAGAGGGATTGCTAGGTCATGTGGAATTTCTAATTTATGTCCTTTGAGAAGTCTCCACACTGTTTGCCATGGCTGTACTAGTTTGCAATCCTGCTGTCAATGTAAGGGGAGTTCTTTTTGCCACAATTACACCAGCATTTGTTATTGTTTGGTTTCTTAGCGATTGCTGTTCTTTCCAGAGTAAGATGAACTCTTCTTGTCAGAAGATGGTCAGAAATGTTAAACATCTTCTCATATGTGTTGGCCACTTGTATTTCTTCTTCTGTGAAGTGTCTGTTCATTTTCTCTAGCCTAGTTTTTTACTGGATCTTTAATTTTAGGAGATTTAATTTTTTGAGTCCTTAATATGTTCCAGATATTAGTTGTCTTTCTGATGAGCATCTGGCAAATATTTTTACCCATTCTGCACCTTGTGTCTTTACTGGTTGAATCTTTTGCTGTAAAGAAGCTTTTTAGTGTATTATCCCATTATTGATGCTTTCTGCTATTTCCTATTCAGTTGAGGTTACGTAGAAAATCCTATTTAGAAAAACCTTTCCAACTCCTGTGTCTTCAAATATATTTTGTCTTCCAGGAGATTTGATGTTTCTGGTTTTATGTTTAGATCTTTGATCCATTTTTATTTTAGTTTAGGATACGGTAAAAGGTAAGGGTTTACTTTCTTTTCCTTTTTTCTGAGACAGGGTCTCCACTATGCAGTTCAGGCTGGCCTTGAGCTCACTTTGTAGCTGGGGATGAGCTCAAACTTGGAAGGATCCTCCTAACTCAGCCTTCTGAGTGCTGGGGTAACAGGCATGAGCCACCACACCCAGTCAGTTTTATCCTTCTACAAACATATAACCAGTTTTCCCAGCACCACGTGTTGAATGGGCTGCCATTCCTCCACCATGTCTTTATTGCCCTTTTGTCAAAGATCGAGTAGTTGAATATGTCTGGGGAGGTCGTGTGCCCTCAGCTCTGCTCCACTGAGCCATTGATCCATGCATCTGTGTTTTTTCTGTACCATGTTGTGTTCACCACCACCGTTTCTCTGGTGTTGCTGTACACCTCCTTTGCTCTTATTGCCCAAAATTACTTTTCCTGTTTAGAACCTTTTCTAGTTCCATATAAATTTTAGAATTGTTTTCTCTATATTTAAAAGGCATGTGGTTGGTATTTTGATTCAGCTTGCTTTGAATCTGTGTAGCAGTTTTGGAAGTGAAGCCATTTTGACAGTATTTTGCCCTTCCTGAAGCAGGGGCATCCCTCCATTCTCTACTTCCCTCTTTAATCTTCTGCAGAGTGCTATAGTTGTCTTTGTAGAGGGCTTTCACTTCTGTGGTTAGGTGAATTCCTAAGTATGTTACTTTTATTGAAGCAACTACAAGTATTATTTATTTATTTTTTATTTATTTATTTATTTATTTATTTATTTATTTATTTATTTTGGAAGAACTGGGGGTTGAACTCAGGCCTCTGTGCTTCCCAGGCAAGCGCTTTTTCTACTGAGCCATCTCCCCAACCCCTACTACAAGTTCCTTCTCCTCCTGCTCATTGTCAGTATGCAAAAATGCAAATGATTTTTGTATGTTTCCTTGCATCTTGCCACTTTGATGAAATTGATTACTAATTTAAAAGCGTCTTGATGAATAATTGTGTGTGCAAATAATGATAATTTGAGTTCTTTCTTCCAATATATACCCAATTTATATCTTTCCCTTGCCTAATGGCCCTGGCTAATGTTTTAAGTCCTATGTAGAATAGCAGAGGTGATAGTGGTTATCTTTGTCTTGTTTCTGATTTTAGGGAGAATAGTCAAGAATATTATAGACAGAAACAAAGGATTAGACACACCTAAAAACACAGAGGAAACTAGTGAGGTTAGTGGATACTCAACAACAAAGAAAATAGGAAAAGTGAAATGAGTGATACACCAAGAGATAAATGAGACAATGACAGTAAGTAACCAGTATATCTCAATGATAACTGTTAATTTTAATGGCCTCAACTCTCCAATCAAAAACACAGATTGACAGACTGAATCAAAAAACAAAAATCTAGCGATCTGTTGCATTCAAGAAACCCATTTAATGCAAAAAAAAACCTTACAGATTTGAAATTCAAGGATAAAAAACAACATTTTATTCACTAGGAACATGAAAATAAACAGTTGGCAATTCTAGTATCCAGCATGGTAAACTTCAAGCTAAAATGTATTAGAAGAAGCACTTCGTACTAATTAAGGGAGCAACTAGAAGAGATAACATTCATAAACATATATGCTCCACATACTGGAGTACCTACCTTTATAAAACAGGTATTGCTGAAATTATTAGATCAAATGAACATTAACACAATCATAGTAGGCTATTTTGATACTAGATACCACTTTCTCAAGGAGATAGATCAGCTAAATAAAAAACTAATAAATTTCAGAGCTAAGCCAACACACTTGAACATACGGAATTAATAGGTAAATACAGAGTATTCCATCCATCTACAATTGAGTTTATTTTCAAAAAATCTGACATACCATTTCAAATAGATTTTATCCCAAAGATGCAAGGATGGTTCAACATCCATAAGTGTATGATGTAATTAATACAAACAGAAGCAAGCTTCAGAATTACATGCTCATATCAATGGATGTAGAAAAGGCTTCCAACAAAATCCAATGCTCCTTTGTCATAAAAAACATAAAGTATAGGAGGACCATACCTGAATGATAAAAGCTAACTACGACAAGCCAGTTGTCAATGTTATAGTGAATAGGGAAAAACTAGAAGTATTGTTAAGATTTTGACATCTTACTTGTATGATGTGTCTATACTGACTTATTGTAAACAAGTGTCTATTTCAAAGTAGTGATGTTACTGGACTCTGATATTTTAGATGTACAGTTGGAGAAATCACTGATGCTTTGAAAACAGTATTTGGTGAACATAAAGCTAGTGATCGTATGGTGAGTGGAGCATATCGCCAGGAATTTGGAGAAAGTAAGGAGATATCATCTGCTATAGAGAGGTAATATGAAATCCCTTCCCCTCCTTCCTGCCCCAGCCCCGCCCCTCCCCACACCTTCCTGTTTCTTTCATTTCACCTTCCCTGTTCTTTTCCCCTTCCACTCCTCCTAAGGCCTTTGCACATAGCAATAATTCCATCCCTTTTTTCTCTTTTTAAAATGTTATTTTGAGACACGGTCTTGATGAGTTACCAGGCTGGACTGGTAACTGCCTCAGCCTCCTAGACTGCTGTGCTCTTATAGTTGAGGTTTCTTCGGCTTGCATTTCACCTTTGCTATGAACACCATCCTCTCAGATGCTCTGGAGGCTTAAGTCTTTTCATGTACAATTTGGAGGAATAAGGAACAGGAATTAACTTTCCTGTTAGTCTGCAATTCTAGCTAAATACTGTTAAATTAGGTATTTGATATTTACATTATGTGAACCTATTATATAATCATATATTTAATGTATGGTTAATGAGCTGTTTATTATAATTTATTAGGCATAATATAGTTATAAATATATCATGTACTAATATGTAAAATGTTGATTTTTTTTGGTAAGTGATGGACTTCAATATATCACCATGGCCCATAGACTAAAATGGAGCATCTTAGTTACTGTTCCCTCTTGTTGCTGAGACAAAATACCAGACACCCAAAATTAAGGAAAAGTTTATTAGCACTCAGTTTGCAGAGGTTTCAGTCTATATCAGCTGGCTCCAAGGCAGCTGACTTGGCATAGGGGCAACAGTTAGAGATAGCCAAAGCAACAAGCAAAAGCAGGGAGAGCAGTCTTTTCCTCCCCTATATTGTGTGCAGGCTACCTGCCCACGCTGTCTTGGTGCCTTCCTCTTCCACGAGCTCAGGATGTTCAGAGTGAGGACCCTGGGCCTCCTGCTGAGTTACAAACTTCTAAATTTCTCACATTGACAGTGTCTCAACTATTATAGAAGCTAATCAGTTTCTCCCTGTGACATTATACCTAGTGATGTACCATAGCCACAGTGAGATGGTGACAGAATAAATTGCTCATGTGTTTCCAGTGATGCTGTTGTAGCTTATGCCCTACCAGTCCTGTAACTGGTAGTTTATTAGGAATAACAAACAATTCTGTTCCTAGTTTACCACATTTTTAATATTATTCTATAATATATTCTTCCCACTTACAATAAAATACTGTGTCCCATTATAGAAGCAGCAGCCTCATACTTCTTGTACTTAAAATATCTGGTTGATTCATTTTCTCTTTTACTTGCTTGCGCCTTATGTTGTTCTTCCCATAACTGCTGTAGGAGCCATGCCATATACATACACTGTAGAGCCAGAAACTTACTTTACTATACCATATGCACTGACATACATTCCAGATGGAATTATCCAATGATGCAGTTCTCAGAAGGTATACCTATCATCAAACAGTCCATGGCTGTGTATAAATGTTATGTAACTGTACAAAATACATTATTTACTAGTCGATAAATAAATTAATATTAAAACTAATATTGGATTTTGAAAACTAGGAATAGTTTGAACTTTCATAGTCTCCTATAGAATTTTCTCATTTCAAACTGACACAGGTACCTAGATATTTAGCTAGGGGTTTAGCTTTCAGTCTTATTCCTGCAGTAAACTTTCATAATTTATTGTTTATTCATATCCTTTAATTGTTTAAATGATTATAAAATCTGAATTTACCTATTTAAAAATAAACATGTGGTTGATATCTGTGCATAAATTAAAACATTCTGCAGCGAACTGACGTTCAATAATTCTGGTGTCCCCGCATAGAAGTGTAGAATGGTGTGCCCGTGTCCCTCATGTGTGAAAACTGGCTTCTTGGTGACTGGTATTCTCAGCCTTTGTGGTACACTTTCTAGTAAAAATTTGTGTCAGTACCTGTGTAGATATTATAACACTCATGGTGACAATTATCAAGAGTAATTTTTTTTTCTTTTAATGACAGTTAGTATACTGCTGCTGCAACTTTGATAGAATTTGTTCCAAACAGGGGCTTTATAGCAGCACTCACCTTGGGCAAGTGCACACTTGAGAGGGCAGATGATGGAAAATTTGAAGTTCTTCTGAGCCCCATTTCTGTATGAGAAACTCAGAAAGGCATGTTTTAGTGCATACTTACATATAGCTGGATGCTGTATTCTGCAAGGATGCGAAAAGTTGCCACTCTTCGTCTTGCTTCAGTGTGGTATTTTCAGGGACTGGGGCTTATAGCCAACACATTCAGGATTTAATGGGGCTTTCAGTGTAACATAAAGATATTGGCCCAATATTAGAAGATGGATTATAAGTGTTCTTGGGAGATTCCTATAATTTGGTTTTTATATCACACCTTTGGACAGTTAATATTTAACTGTTGTCTTTTAAACTGTTTGTTAGAGTTGACAAGTTTAAGGAACGTGAAGGTCGCAGACCTCGTCTTCTTGTGGCAAAAATGGGACAAGACGGGCATGACAGAGGAGCCAAAGTCATTGCTACAGGATTTGCTGACCTCGGCTTCGATGTGGATATAGGCCCACTTTTCCAGGTACTAAAAAGTTGTTCAGAGAATTTGAGAGTATCAGATATTAGAAAAACTATGATAGACCAAGATGAAGTTTTTAAATCATTAAAGAATATATTTAATATATTCTGTATTGTTGAAGGCACATGACCCAATTAATGACAAATAATAATAAATTATAACTCATGTTAAGTCAAGCTTTGCAAAAATAAATGTAGTTAAGAAATGAAAATTTTATTAAGCTTTGGATTACTTTTGAAGGCCTCTTCATTTTGTTTTGTTTTATTTTGTTTTTAAGGCAGGGTCTTGCCATATAGTGCATACCAGTGGCCTACAAACCCACTGCAGTCCTGCTTCAGCCTCCCAAGTATTGGGATTATAGGTGTGCACCACACACCTAGCTCAAAGCTCTTGTTCTGCTCTTTGAGAGTTAACTAATACGTAGGAAAGATGTCCCTTATGATGTTTCTGCATTGTTTGTTTTGTTTTTGAGGCAGGGCCGGGCTGTGTAGTTCAGGCTACCCTTGTGCTCACTTCTTGTGCCCCCACGCTGGTCACAAACTTACAGCGATCTTCCTACGTCAACCTCCCAAGTACTGGTATTACAAGTGTATGCCACCATGCCCAGGGATCAAACGCTGGTCCTTAGGGGCTCAGTAGAATAAGCACTTTCCTGGCCAGTTCAAGAGCCTGAGTTCAATCCCCGGTTCTGCAGAATAAAAACTCGGGTCCTTGCTCTGACTGAGCAGGCACTTATCTCTGAGCTGTCTCCCCAGCCCCTGTGCATTGCTTTGAAAGAGAAATCAATCCTTACTTTAATGTATAGTGATGTAAATACAATTCATCCTATTTCTTAATATAATTGCAGGGTACTATTTCTCACAGACTCGGGGTTTGATTTCTGTGCTGTGCAATGTCCCTAAAGTGACTTCATTACCTAAGGGTGCACAGTCATAAACATCTTGCCTACCTCAGGACATACACGGGACGATTTTTTGTGCTTATACTTGTATAGTAGTTGCAGAACTGGTGTTGATTACACATCTTCATGTTTACAACAAAACTGTATTGGTGCCTTTTATATGAAAGGATTGAAATACTCCTGAATTAGCAGGGTCACAAATCCATTGGTGCTGAGGTGGATAGGATTTTGGTACCTCAGTTCATAATTCAGTAATTAAAAAGTAACTTTTAAAGTTACTTGCCTAGGATCAATGAGATAACCCAGCAGTTTAAAGCACCTGCTTAGGCAATCTCAGCGACTATGGTTTGATCCCCAGCACCACATGCCACGCCCTTGCATTTGCCAGGCAAGCACTTATTCTACTGAGCTATCTCCCTGGCACCTACCCCATTCTGTTTTTAAAAGTGAAGATTTCTTTCTGTCTGTCTACATTTCTGTCTTTCTTTCCAGTACTGAGGATTGAACCCAGGCCTTTGCATGGGTCTAGCTGCAGTGCTATCTTTAAAGTCTGAAATTTTATCATCTGTTTCATTCCAATGGTTTTGTCAGCTTTCAGTGAAAAGCACAGTAGCTCTTCTGTATCATTCATTCAATGTTTCTGTCATTTTCCTATCCCCCTCTTATTTTTTTATCTATGTCTTCCTTAGATCTATTGAGCAATTCTTTAATGATGTCATTTCCTTTTTTACCTGAGAAATTATTTCTGATCTGATTTTCTCCTTAGCCTGGTGGAGTTGTTTCTTTACTTGAGTTGCTATTATCTCAGAAATTTCAGGTGTGTGACTTCCAAGTACCCCCCTGACCTTGTCTCTTGGACTCGTTTTGGGTGGGTTAGAGTATGAGATTGCCTTTGTTCCTTCCTTTTGTCATTTTTTTAAAGCCCCCAATGTTCTCCTTAACTCTGCAGCAATCATAGGTGGGCTGGGTACAGGTCAGCAAGGCTCTCAGGAGAATGGGATGATGGTAGGCTCACGAGCGCTCCTGCTGTGTGGGTTCAGTATGGCTTCCACCTCAGTGAAAGGAGGATCCAATGACAATATGTGCAGGCCGAAGGTCTGCAAGGCTCTCTCGACTGGCTCGTCACAGGGTAGGGCACCCCAAGGTTCCTGCAGGTCCTTGTGGTAATCACGTGAAGACCTAGCAGTCTTTGCAGAGAAAATGGGTGGCTGGGCTCATGGAACTCTGGCAGGATTGGGTAGGGTGGAGAACCAGGGCTGCAGAGTCTAGGGAGTTCAGGGTGCAGAGGGGCAGCTGGGCTCCATGGAACTCTGGGACAGCCATGTGGCAGAGCTCCCTCAGAGAAAATGTTTCTCTGAGGCAACGTTTTCACTAAGCTGCCCAGAGTAGACACAGACTTGTGTTTGTCTTGCCTCAGTGCTATGATGAAAAGAATGTACCACACTGTGCCTGGGTACGATTTGCTTTTTAATATTTTATTTTGGATTTAGTCTTTTACTTCTTCGTAAATAGTATAACATATTTCCTGTTGGGTAAATGTTGGTATTGGAGGCATCAGGTATACCTTGGAGAAATTATAGGAAGTGATCCCTTTTGCTTATAATACTTATTTGTCTTAAAAATTCTCCAGGAGAACAATTTTCTTATATAATTTAGAGCTAATTGGTAAATTTTAATGCTAGAAGTAAGTGCAATATTGATGTTTATTAATTAGTACTGTGCGTGGCGTCTCTCATACTGCCAAGTCCAGTTCCTTTATTTGTTTCTTTTTTATAGCTTGTGCTTGGAGTAACATTGGCCATTGTTCTAAGATTGTGACATTCAGTATGTTAACTGTAATTATTCCCTATTTTGTTTTGAAATTTCATAAAAGGCTACATTTTGTATTTTATCACTATACTTAAATTGCATTAATATAAAAAGCAAAAATTAAAGAATTCTAGAAGGATGAAATATGGAGCATTAATGTCCAATTTGTAAGAAATGACCTGAAGGTCGGCTGTAAGCAGACACCAAGTCTGCTGCAGGCTTTTCCAGGTCACCTTATGAGATAATGACCCACCCGTTGCCCTTCTGTTGCTCAGACTCCCCGGGAGGTGGCGCAGCAGGCGGTCGACGCAGATGTGCACGCGGTGGGTGTGAGCACCCTCGCTGCGGGCCACAAGACCCTGGTTCCTGAGCTCATCAAGGAACTGAGTGCCCTGGGTCGCCCAGACATCCTCGTCATGTGCGGCGGGGTGATCCCACCACAGGTACTTCCCTGTTGTCATATTTTCCTAGTACTGGAGAGGGACTGCTGACAGTGATAGATCATGTGTGGTTCTAAACACAAGTTCATTGGAGATTCGAAGGCAAAGTATTTCCTAGTGATTTTATTAATTGAATTTTACAGAGACCAAAAGTAGTGTTCTTTTCTACTCAAGTTATATTTTACAGTTCTATGATAGAACTGTATGCACATAAACCAGTAAGTTGAGACTGGGCGTGGTGGCATGTGCCTGTAATCCCAGCTCTTGGAAGGCTGTAAACAGGTGGATCACTAAGAGTCTGATCTAGTAGTGAGACCCTGAAAATCCTGTAGACCCTTCCTTAAAAATAAACAAACAAAACAGTAACTTGCAGTTGTACTCAGTAGTCAGTGATGGAGAAAGAGCAGGATAAAACAGTGCTGCTTCACGCCTGGAGTAGGGAAGAATAACAGTGAACTTGTGGGCTGCTGAGGTACAGTGAGGAGGACGCCTTTTCTTGGTGCAGGAGCGACCTTTGGGTAGCTTGCTTCTGCTATAAAGGAGCTACCCTTCTGTTTCTTCCATGTTCCCATCTGTAAGTGCTGCCCAATCAGAAACTTTATCATCTGAAGTGCATTTGGCTTATGATACTGCTGAGATCATGTCTTTACTTTCAGTGAAGGACAGTTTTCTTGGAGCCAAAAATACCTTCATGGCACATGGAAGCAGCTTGTCCTCAGACTGCAGACTGAAGGGAGAAGGAGGTAGACACTTAACCAGAAGTGTGGGCACTCTTAGAAAAGGATATGTGGGTGTGAGGTGACAACTGATGTCCTCCAGTTGCTGTCCTGGTTAATTAAAATAATTAGTTAAAATGTAAAAGTGATCTATTTCCATTCTAGATTCTGCTTATGCTAGGTTTTCCTTTATTACTGGAATGAAAAAATACTAAATTAGAAGAATTGTGTTCCAAACAGATGATCTGCAGAGGGTGCAAAGACTCTGCCAGTGAAGCAGAAATTCCTTGGAGAAGTAGGATTCTGTTTTCTGCTTCAGTTTTTTTTCCTAGGTTACAACGCATTAAAAATCATGAATTTTTATCACAAGAAACGAGAACAGGCTGGGGAGATAGCTTAGTAAAATAAGCATTTGCAAGGGCCTGAGTTTAATCCCTGATTCCACAAAAAAAGGAAATGAGAAGATAGGTACACAGGGGACTGAGATTGGTGACAATGTAGCACTGGTGAGAAAGCTAGATGTCTCTTATTTTTTTTCTTAACAACCAATTCTTAGGGTTTTATCTATATAGGCAGCATAAAGCTTTATTAACATACAGTTATTTTCACTGTTTGTGTATACATACTTGTGTATGAGACTCAGAGAGATATAGGGACAGAAAAGCAGCAAGAAAGCTCAGTGGACTGATTGCCTTCTTAGGCAAGCTCAGGGACCCAGGTTTGATCTCCAGCACCACATGCCCCACCGGCCCCACCCCCAAGCACCCTGAGCTGGCCACTGAGACTAGGCCTGGTAGTGCACGCCTATAACCCCAGCGCTCAGAAGGCTGAAAATAGAAGGATCACTACGAATCTGAGCTGCATAGTGAGACCCTGTACAAAATAAATAAAACACAAAAATAATAAAAGACAATGAAAAACTGAATCTCACTCTGTTGCCCAGGCTGGTGTCAAATTTCTGGGCTCAAGTGATCCTCTTGCCTCAGCCTCCCAAGTGCTAGGACAATACACATGTGCCACCACATTCATATAAGGGTGTTACTACCATCTCCCTGAGGAATAATTCTGTCTCATAGTTCTAGAGTCAATATCTAAAGTCTTAAGCGTGATTCTAAAATGTAGGAATCAAAATAATTAGGCTGCCTAAAATACTTAATTTGAAATAAAATTAAGATAAAATGTAAGTCAGTTACATGAGATGACATTTTCAAAATTTCATACACTCATATTAAGTTTCTAGATATTTAAATTACTAAAATCTTTAGCTCTTTGCCATATTTTTCAACCCTCTAAGTGCAAAAAAAAACTAAGGATAATTTTCTGTGATAATTTTCTGCTGTGTATTAGTATGTGTGTCCTAGAAATATAATGAAGGCAGAGTGTCTGCGTTTCTATTCATTTGTACCACATTTCTGCACACAAGTCGGACATCAGAATCTGTTACTGTAACAAACATCTGAGGCCTTGCAAAGTGAACGGGTTTAGTTGGCTCTCAGTCTTGGCAGTTGGGGCCCCGGCCTTGTTGCCTTTGGACCTGGGAGGAGGCAGCAGACTGTGCTAGGGAGCAGTGATCCTGCCCACCACCTGGCCAGGACTCTGAGGAGGAGGCTGCCTGTTGGGCCACTCCCACTGCCTGGAGCCATCCTGCTACACCTCCTATCCTAAAGCTGCACTGTCAGCCCACAGCACTGGGCCTTAGGGCCAAGCCTTTAATACGTGACCTGCACACAACTGGTCTAAACCGTAGCACAACGAACACACCTAAGTAAAATGCCACCGCCTATCAACTGAAGGGCACTTCATTTTAAGGTCAGAAGGCACAAATTTGTAGTGTGTAATCAAACAGATACAGGCCCTGCAGTGAGAGCTTCAGTTCCTGTGGGAGGTATTAAAAAAAATTTTTTTTTAAATAATAACTTTCTATTTGGATATAACTTCAAACTAACAGATCAGGTTAAAAAATAAAAGTACAGGGGAGCCAGGGAGATGGCTCAGTGGAAAAAATACTTCCCTGGCAAGCACAAGGGCCTGAGTTCAATTCCTGGTTCCATCAAAAAATAAATAAATAAATAAAATAAAAGTACAAAGGATATACGTACTAATACCTAGTTTCACTTACTGTTAGTTTTACTCCCTCACCTACATTTTACCAAGTTTATATATGAGACAAAGGAAATCAAAAACCATTTTTCAGTGGAAACTTCCCTAGTTCTTTTCCAGTTGAGTACTCTATTCCAACTCTATAACTCAGACATCAGGACATATGGCATTAGAAGTGTTAGAAGACACTGATAGAAATAACCTACCAATCTACTGATCACTGGTATGGAGATGGTTGCCACAGTATTTAATCCAGTTTTCTTATGAGTTTTTAATCTAACCCATACCCAAAGATAGTAACAAGTTTTGAATGCCGTTTTGTGTCAAATGCTAGGTATATAAAGCTGATGGGCCAGGACCTGTCTTCAGTAATTCACATTGATCAGATATCTTGAGTGCCATTACAAAAGTCATATTTTGTGGGCTAGAGAGACAGCTCTGCAGTCTAAGAACCTGCCTGGCAAGCACAAGGATCTGGGTTTGATCCCCAGTACCACATGCTGTACCAGCCCCAGAACCTCAGGCGCACCATGCCAGCCACTGAAACTGAGCATGGTGGTACAGCACTGGGGAATCTGAGACAGGAGGATCACTGTAAGTATAGGCTGTGTAGTGAGACCTTATATCCAATAATTTTTTTGAAAAATTATAGTTTTACAAGAACCTTTTAAGAATATAATAGAGACAAAAGAAATTGTTGGATAATAGTTAGCATGACCATATAATTTATTATCCAGTTATGATCCCTTGAGGGTGCAAATTGGTGTTGTTAAAAAAAAAAAACTTATGCAGCAATTGCATCAGAATGCTCTGTCATACATAATCAGGATCCACACCTCAAAGGTCATCCTACGGTTTGATACTGTACCTACAAATTCTCTGATGTTAAGATACCCTAACATAAGCTTGGGCAGGATTTGTGCCCTGGCAATCTTTATGCTCAAGTGTTACCTGTGATTAAAATAAACACATGTAGAATGAAAAAAAAAAAAAAAAAAAAGAACTATTCTTTATTTATACAAAATTCAACTTCACAAAGCCAAATTCAGAGTGCCACCATTTTCTTAGCTGCAGATAAAATACTCAGGAAGAGATAAATAGCCTTACGAAGTCAAAGTGAAAAGTATAGCCAAATTTAGTGTGAATAACAAGACAGTAAAAAGGAAGTGAGAGAAAGTTATGGTATAGAGTTTGGAAATCCTTGGGGTCAGACCACAATCTACCACCACCAATATATGGGTGGAATATGTTTGATTTTAAATGACATGGGGTTGGAAGATGGTGCCCCTAGCTATTAGTGTCCTACAGTCAATAAAACATTCTGTGTCCCACATACCCACAGTGTACTACTTGGAAGGTCTTGGGGCAAAGAAGAAAAGAAAACCTTCCTTGTTTTGCTGGGTTTTCTTGACATTAGAAACAAACTCCTTTCAATAACTAAGCAAATTCTGTCAACAGGATTATGATTTTCTGTATGAAGTGGGTGTTTCCAACGTGTTTGGTCCTGGAACTCGAATTCCAAAGGCTGCGGTTCAGGTGCTTGATGACATTGAGAAGTCTCTGGAAAAGAAGCAGCAGTCTGCGTAGTGTCTTGCCCTGGTGGTGGTCTTCTTCTAGGGTGCTTTTAAAATTACAGAGAAGAGTAAAGTCGTGCCTTCAGTTGAATTTCAACACCCGATACATACTTCTCTTGGAAGCTTTACATTAAAATACCATACTTGTTGTTAGGCTATAAGTTTGTAAGTACAGTTACCCTTTAAAAATAAAAAAATATTGGCCTTCACCCTTTGTAAGAATACTTTATCAAATATATTAAGTTAGAAAATACTGACATACTATTGAGGAGTATTTCTTTTGTTACTTTTAATTCTATTTTAAGAATTAAACTTTACCCATGAAAATAATTTGACTAGTTCTGTTCTTCAACTAGAATGACATTGACTTGACAATCCAAAAATGAAATGTGTCTTAGAAAAGACAGTGGAGAGTGTTTATGTGGGAAAATAGGCAGTGGTCAGGACCGCAGCCAGATGCTGCCAGAGTCGTGTTGGAGGCTCTGGACTGGACAGGACATGACTGGCTGAGCGCCTCAAGTCTGAATTCACTCTTCTCAGCAAGACCACGTGCTTGTGTTGCTGCTTAGCTGGCACTGTGCAGGAGAGGGCTGTGAACACGCACATGAAAGGACCCGGGCTGTGGGCAGGGACTCCTTCAGGACACTGACGTGAGCTGTGAATGTAAGTGAAATAAAGGAATGGGACATAAAATAGATTACTTTTCAAGATCCAGAAAGACTTGCCCAATAAAGATTTTTTTAATTTTAATTTATTTATAGATCTTTTTCATTATTTATACATCATTTTTTTTTTTTTTTTTGTACCAGAAATCAAGCTCTGGACCTTGTGCTTGCCAGCCAGGCACTGTACTGCTGCATTTTTATTGTTTGTACATGTTTGTAGTATTTGTTTACATTCCTTATGAGAAGTTGGTACATGTACATAATGCAAAGTAAGGAACATAATAGTCTAAAGAAAAACTGTACTTCCCTATACAGATTTGCTCAAATAAGGAAATTGCCCTTTGTTTCTCTTAAAATATACTACATGAATATAAAATAAGTACCAGTGACTTTTGTAATGAGTGTCTGCTGTATTTTATTAAGACTACTATGAAAATTAATATGCTTATGTATTACTGCAGAACTTATAAATACATTGTAACAGTTTAATTTCTAGAACATCTCTATTAGAAAGGCATTAAATCATGATTATTCCCATGTCACAGGTGTACATTCTGACTTCAATTCCAGTGATACATTTACTACATCATTTCACTTTCTCTTCCATATAAAGAAATGTATATCAATTCAATAAATATTCCATTTCTGTAATATATTTGCTGAATGATGTGAAATAATATTCTTGATATTTAATGTATTTCTCATAGGCAATTTTTGAAAAAAAAAAAAGGCAAGTGGCTCCTAAGTGACTTATCTCTTGTGTGTTTGCTACCTGAACCCCAGAACATGGGCTTCACAACACCACCCCCCTTTTGAAAACCTATTTCTTGAAATATCCATGGCCTGACCTGACCTATGTGGTTTAAATTTGGCTTGATGCTAGATTGGATTTCATTTTTATTATCTCCAGAAAATGGCAACTTTGAAAGACTTTAATTCTGTTTATGTTAACAAAATTCCTAAAACAAATTTAACTGATGTCCTCATGTATAGATCAAAACTTCTCTGGCCACAAACCAGCAGCCTTTTAGAATGATCAGGACCATGACCCAGTGTGGAAAGAATGCAGATAATGTTTTGTACCGATCAGTTCTCAATATTCAATAAATAGTATTATACAATAGTATTGAATCAGGAAAAACTACTCACATCATTTTTTCTGATAAGAACTTGAATCAAAAGCAGAGATTCTAGTGATAATTCTAAAGCACAAAGCTGCAGAGAGCCGCCTGTCGAGACACCGAGTGTGTGCTGTGTTATACAGATGGGCACCCTCACCAGCTCGCTGAACCATTAGACACATCTAGGTCACAGTTCATCTTTGGAGGCCAGATGGTTCACTGGGAATCAAACCCCAGGCCTAGTGCACTCCACACATCCCTTTACCACTGAGTTATACTCCTAGCCCACTTTTTCATTATTGGTGAGATTATTTTATTATATATCATGGCAGCAGTGGCAAAATTTTATGTTTATTTGCAGTATGACATAGATATATCTGTTTCAAATCAAATTGTGAGACACACCACATGTGTGCACACACTCCAACTCAAGCCTGTGGTAATGCAGGTATTACCAAACCTACACCTCTGTGATTAGGTAGGGTCCAACAAGAGTAATCACTAGGCCAAATACTGTAATGTGAAGTGTGGTTAGTGGCGTATTTGCTTTATTCTGAGAATGACTTGCACGTTTTGGCAGCCTGGCTAAACCTGAACCCACAAGGCAAATGGGGGAAATGGGCCAGTCACAAGCCCAAAGCCTCACACTGAAGCTTGTTCTTGGCAGGCAGCCAGGTAGGCAAGAGGATGGCAGTGCAGGGGACACATGTTAGTACCTGCTGCCGTGGGAGTGGGGACTCAGGAAGATTCTAAGCCCTCTCTTTCAAAAGACTTCCATCTGACTAAATCAATGTCCAGCTCTTCTCCCTTTACATAACAGTGATCAAGTCAGGTTTCTAGTTACATCTGCACAATTGCTCAGCATCATTGGAAGATTTGGGTTTGATTGATCAACTGAGGGCAGCCTGTGTCTGTCTGTGTACTTTGTAGTGGGCCATAGTGTTGCTTTCCGGTTCCCAGCTCTCACCAGAGGCTGTGCTTTGTGAGCCTTCCTAAAGGGAAATATGTGAGGGCTGGAATTCGTAGCATGCCAGAGACTCAGACACTGGATCTGCCTATTCGAGACTCAGTATGATTTCATATGCAAATGTGGACAGAAGCCTATGAATCAGCCTTATAACTTCCGTTATTGGCACTCAACATCCAAGCAGATACCCAAGTATAGAGATAATGCACAATTTCTCACTCTTTTCTGGGAAGAAATACCTGACACCGAAAATTAAGGAATGAAAGGTTTATTTAGCTCACAGTAGGTGGAGGTTTCAGTCCATACTCAGCTGGCTCCAAGGCAGAGTGGCACATGGCACAAGGTAGCCATTCATGGCAGCAGCAAAGAACAAAAGCAACAGAAGGGATAGCAACTGAGGCAGCTAGCTAGCCTCTTTCCCGTCCTTACATAGTAATGTAAACTGTCTGCCCCAGGACCAGTGTAGCACTCACATCCATAATCCCAGCATTGGATCAAGAATCAATCACAAACTCCAGAAGCTGCCCCATGATTGCATGAGGCTTTGGGAGAGAGACTAGACACAAAATATAACACAGAGACAGTATTTGATGACAGAGATTTGAAGAATCACTTTTGTATTGAAGCAAATATAAAAAATTACCTCAAAGGCATTTGGGGATACTGAACCAAAGAAGTCTTTAAAAAATATTCTCAAAACTCTTGTTATGCCATTAGTGACCATAAACTAGGATTAATTATGTGTTATTTGGAGTCAGAACTAACAGTTAAAGACACAGAATAGGCACAGCTTTACTTTTATTCTAAAAACCGCTCTGATTGTACACACACCATTTAACTGCACTCTTCCCTTTCTCCAATGGGTCAGAAGTAACCATTTAGATGGGACTTGTTTCTATAAAGGTACCGAGAATCAACAAATGTGACCTCATCTAATTAAAAAGTTTTTGCATAGCGAATAAGACCAACAAAGTGAAGATACAACCTACAGAATCCAAAACAATTTTGTTAGCAGTTCTTTAGAGGACATCGAGAATATATAAAGACCTCAAAAAAATAGAACCCCAAATAAAAGCCAATCAAAAAAAAAAAAAGTGGGCCACTGAAATGAATGAACACTTCCACAAGAAGGGGTACAAGTGAACAATAAATTCATGAAAAAATGCTCAGCATCTCTGGCCATTAGAGAAATACAAGTTAAAACAACTATAGACTTCATCCTCCTCCAAAAATCAATCAATAAATAAATGTTGACAATCAAGAAACTGAAGAATGACAAATGCTGCAAGGTTGTGGGGGGAAAGACAATGATTCACATTGTTGATGGGAATGTAAATCGGAGCAGCCACTGTGGAAATCGGGAGATTCCTGAAAACAATAAAACTAGAAATTCCATTTGAACCAGCTACTAGCCTTCTCAGTACTTTTTGAAAGAACTAAACTCATTGTATCACCGTGATCCATATAGACCAACGTTTACACCACCACGGCTCCTCCTGATGGCATGTTAGAAGTGGCCTGTATGTTCCCCACAAAAAAGTAGATAAAGAAAATGTGGAATTGATACACAATAGTGTATTATTTATCTCCAAAGAAGGGTAAATTTGAGTCATTTGTAGGAAAACAAATGCACCTGGAGACCATAGCATTAAGTGATACACACCAAACACACAGCTTCGGTATCATCTGGTTTCTCTTATATGAGACACCTTAAGTACAAATAACGAGAAAAATAAAAGATACATGGTGGGAAACAGATATAAAGCTTTTTGCAAATGGTAGGCAGGCCACGGAGGGAAAGCAGAAGTAAAAAGAACTAAGATACATTGTGTACGTTTCAACTCCTGAAGAACGTAATTATTATATACTATAATCATATACTAATAATAAAATTTTTAAAAATGAAGAAAAAACTAAGGAAAAACTGAAGGATCTTCCTTTTCCATTTTTCTTTTTTGGCAGAGTCTGAAATTGAACTAAGGCCCTTGCGCTTGCCAGGGAGGCACTTATTCCATTCAGTCATCTCCTCGGCCCTTCCTTTCCCATTTCAGGAGTGCGAATTTCTATTAAGGGGTACAGAGGGGCTTTTCTTCATTGTCTAACTGCAGACAAATCGTGCCTTATGCAGACACCACCCTCTGCTAATCTCTTTAAATACCTACTTTGTACTAGCGAAGCTTACTCTTAAAAACAGCTCTAATAAAGTCACATATGTGAAGGTTTGAATGTCTATTATTGTAAAGTCTGTTTATTCTACTATGGATATTTTTTATTTTATTTTATATTTATTTACTTGTTTGTTAATTTGGCGGACCTGGGGATTGAACTCAGACACTTGCTCTTGCCAGGGAAGGGCTTATTCCACAGACCCATGAAAGATGTTCTCAGCATTTAAAGACATTTTTCAAAAGGAAAATCATTTTCATTTTCTGAACACAGCAGTATTACATTCATTTGTTTGTTTTTTGGTTCTCTGATCTCAGGTCCTTCCTTTATTTTTATTGTACCTGTAGAGATCTCCTTAAATGTAGAATTACTATCTTTCTTTCTCTTTCTTTCTTTCTTTCTTTCTTTCTTTCTTTCTTTCTTTCTTTCTTTCTTTCTTTCCTTTATTTTAGGGAAAGGTCTACAGCGTGTCCTGGGTCTCACTACTAGATTGGACTTGTAGTGATCTGCCTATTTACAGCCTCCCAAAAGCTGAGATTAGAGTGTCAATTGCCATAATCAGCACCCCCCGGGACTGGACCCCTTCCCCTTGCACCTGTTTGCAGGTGCTTTAATCCACTGAGCTATTTGGCTGGCCCTCTGTTTCTCTATCTGACATGACTCATCTTAAAAACTCACACATACACTAACATGCCTAGAAAAAGCACACCTGTACACAAGAGCTACTGCTGTTTCTGCACAGGTAATGCACTCACTGTACAGAGAAGGCTTTACTCTGTCATCACATGTTGTGCTGCCACGTCCATCTTTAGAGAACTATAACAGATTACTACTCAGATGTTTATTATAAATATGAAATAAGATATTGTATGTAGCCTCTTTGAACTATGCACCATGCAGTGGAAAAATAAATCCTTGCTATAGAAATTATTATTACATTTTATGAGAGCTACGTTTCTATCCCTTAAGAAAAAAATATTCTATGGGAGCTGGGGGCCAAATTTCAGGGTGCAAACTCAGGAAAAGACTCTGAATCTGTATCGGATAGGAGGACTCTGTAGTTCTTTGAAAGCACACTATGGCCTGCTAATTTTCTCCGGTAGGACAAATGAAAGCTCCGTAGAAGAGCCAACATCTGGACACTAAGCTGTGAGAGGATTTAAACAGCAGTGGGAGGCCTGAGTGTGCATAACAGAGGAATGTGGGGACAAGAACAGTCCGAGAAAAGGGAGAAGATGCTGCAGTGCAGGGAGCATAAAATTCATGAGGAGAGAAGTTTGGAAATATTGGTTCAGGATTTTTATCCTTTATTAGCATCTTATTCTGAATCCTTTTCTTAGAATAGATTTCTTCCTAGAGGACTTCTAATTTCAAGTCAATGACATTATTGAAACACTTTCTGCTTAGGGAGATTTTTCAGCTTATGATCCACTTGCTTGGAGACTGTTAGGGTTACTGTACTTATTGAAAATGTTGCTTAGTTCAGAGGAGAACCCTAGGTTTCTCTCTGTTTCGCAAAGTGCACACCTCAGCTCAGGGTCTCTGTGCCTGGTATGTGCTGAGGAGCACAAAGGAATGCGGTAGCGACCAGTGAGAAGACCGGCCCCACACGCACTTGCACTGGCAGCACCGTTTGCGTAAAGTGGCTCAGGAGGTGGCGTCAGTGGTCTGTGAAGGAATCGAGGCAGTCTGTGTTCACTGCCTTTTGGGGTGGGAAAATTTAATCACTTTCTATTTGACTTTTTTTTTTCTTTTTTTGATATTGGGAATTAAACCCAGGACTTTGTGCTGCTATTTGAATTTCCCAAACAAAAAGACATTGACCAGTACTACTGCCAGCTCCACCACTACCAGCACCACCACCACCACCACCAGCACCACCATCACTACCACCACTATCACCAGCAGCACCACCACCAGCAGCACTGTACCAGCACCACGACCACCATCATCACCACTGCCAATAACTACAAAAGTTTTTTGTCAGTAGAAGATTTATTTTGATCATTAAGAGTAGATCCAAGGAGTGTAAAATAATTTTTTTTTTATCACACAATTAAGGGGCCCAGAAGAGATGACTGAAGCCCTTACTTGCACTGGATTTTCCTAAACAAGGGGAAATTGCCAGTGAATGTGTTTTTTAGTGAGCTATGCACAGCTCGGGCTCATGTCCATTCTACTAACTTACTGTTTGCCTCAGAGAAAATATTTGACCCTGCTCCGAGGACAAATCTGTTTCCCAAGCCGATAAGTCCTAACGTGTGTGTGACTAGATGCCCTGCAATGTAGCAATGACTGCTACATTTTCTCCTCACCTTCCTCTACATCTTGGTCCTTTTCCTGTTTGCAAAGGATCTGTTCTCTTTATCTTTCACTTTCCTTGTGTGTCTGGTTTATTTCACTTAACATAGATTCAAGGTTCATCTATTTTTCTACAAATGATTCCAGTTTATCCTTCTTTATGGCAGAGTAGCACTCTATTTTGTATAAATGCTTCTTCATTATCCATGCATTTGGTGATGGGCATATAGCCCACCTCTACTATTTAGCTATTATAAGTTTTGCTGCTATAAACCTGGGTATGCATGTACTACTATAATATTGTAACTCTTTTGGAAAAGGATGCCCAAAAGGGGAACAGCTGAGTCAAATAATCTCTGGTTTTAGATTTCTGAGAAATCACCATTCAAATTTCCATAGTGGCTATAGCAATTTACATTTGCACCAACAATGTAGATGGATTACTTTATTCCCATAATCATGCCATTATTTGTTATTATTTGATTTCTTGGTAATAGTCATTTTTCTGGGGTTAGAGAGAATGGTTAGTGTTTTAATTTACACTTTTCCAATGGCCTAAAATGTTGGACATTTTTACTTCTTGTGAGAAGTGTCTGTTCATTTCAGTTTGAGTCTTTTATTTGGGGAGTGGCTTTTTATTGTTGTTGTTTTCAGTAATTTACATATGCTACATAATAATCTTGTGAGGTATAGCTAGTTAAAACTTTTTCCCATTATGTAAACATTTTCTATTTGTATCAACCCTAGTTTCCCAACAATCAAGCAGTGCATATAATGACTCCCTCAACAATGATTCTAGAGCCAGGCGTGGTGGCGCATGCCTGTAATCCCAGCACTGGGGAGGCTGAGACAGGAGGATTGTTGTGAGTTCGAGACCAGCCTGAGCTACAAAGTGAGCTTAAGGCCAGCCTGAACTGCATAGTGAGACCCTGTCTCAAAAAAGACAGAAAAAAAAAAAAAAAAACAATGATTCTAATACTGGTTTTGAAAATCTCAATTCAGGAAACTGGACAAAAAACACAATCACACCAAGATTGTGATGTGTGTGACACAGCAGCATGAACTTAGTGAAGATCCTGTCCATGCCATGTGGATAATCTCAGCAATTACTAGATTTTCCTTTGAGTAGCTGGTTCTAATAGGCTGCACCTAGAATGACAGGAGACCCACGCTGCCATACCAGAGCCCTTGTGGATGTTTGTAACTGAAGTAAGAAGGTACTTTTCCATCTTCATCTTTTTACCTGGTTTTCGCTAATCCATCTTGTTGCTTTACCTAAATCAAGGAACATGGGTGTTGCAGTTCTGCCTTTCCATTTATTTTACTTGTCTTCATTTTTGTGTTTGTTACAGGGTCTCACTACACAGGTCAGACTCGTAGTGATCCTCCTGCTTTTGGCCTCTCCAGTGCTGGTATTACAGATGCGCACCATCATGCCTTTCCATTTAAATAATGGCTTCCTTTAAGAAGCAATTTGGGACTGTTATAGTTCAGGAAACTTCCTGTTGATTAAGTGTAGGTCACAATCAGCCTGACCTTTTCTGAATCTCTTCAGCAGCATTCTATGCTAGACATCATAAGCCTTAGTTGCTAGCAAGGTTGTTCTCTGAGCGATTGCTTGCTTGCCTGACTGATTTCTAAATCAGTATCTGTACTGCACAGGTGTCATGGGGATAAGAGATCCTGTGGAATACGAGGTACATAAGTGAAAAGATCTGTGCAATTTATGAAACTCTAGCACTTATAGTAGTGTTAGCACATAGTAAGTGTTCAATAAATGCTGAACAAAATAGATACGTAGTGAAGTCTGTTCATATCATGGCAAATAAAAAGAATTTAATCTATGCATATGGTTAATACTCTACAAAAATGGATTGTTTCCCTGATGTTCTTTGCATCTCTTAGAACAGTGGTCCTAAGTCCCCAGGTCGTAGGGAAGCAAGCACAAGGAGAGTACCCTTGGGAAGCAAGCACAAGGAGAGTGGCAGGCCAGACTGAAGTTTATCTGTAGTACAGCCACTCCTCACCACTCTCTTCACTACCTGTTAGATCAGCAGTAGCATTAGATTCTCACAGTAGCACAAGCTCTACTGAAAATTGCACACACAGGATTCTAGGATACACTCTCATTATGAAAATCTAATATCTGATGATCTGAGGTGGAGCTGAGGCAGTGATGTTAATGCTGAGGAGTGGCTGCAAATGCCAATTCACATTACCAGAGAGCTTTGAGTGCCTGGAGCCATGATACATCAATGGCTTCCTCTACTTACCTACAAATGACTTGAATTTATCCTCCTTCATCTGGCAACTCTTCTCTTTAGCAGTTCCATCTGTTTCTCTTTCCTACCTCTCAGTTTTACTTTTTGTAAGCTCACAAGCTAATCCCAGCCAAAATGAAAAAAAAAAAAAAAAAAAAAGTCACAGGAGCACTTCTTTGAAGATGGAAACAAACAAGTGATGGGAAAGAAAACTCCCAAACTGCTAACCAAATGAAAGTGCTAATTAAAACACCAAGTTCTAGATAAGTTACGGTTTCATCATAACAAATGATTCACACTGTCAAAGCCAATTTTATAAATATGCAGCAGCCTGTCCTCCTACGAAGCCATGAATGTTCCAAAGTCTTCACCATGTGAAGTCTAAGCCCCAGGCATTAAAAGGCAAGAAAGCATTTTAAAAGAAGATAAATGTGATTGTGAAGAAGACAAGAAGCTGTGGATGGCCACCACCTTACCCAGTGTGTTTGCACTCAGAGCACCCTTTGTAGTGGCCGGCTGCATCGGTAAAGCAAGGAAGCCCTTTGCCATTGGTGGAGAGTGGGCTGGGTGTGCTGCTAAAGACATTAGTTGTAAACTCTTAGTGGAGGCTGCAGCTCAAAAGGTGGATTGGATTCCTTTGCTAGCAGCGTGACTAGTTGAGTTGATGAAATAGCAGAGGACATGGAGACACGGTTGTTACAGAGGATCAGTCAGTCCCCATGGCATAAAATCCAGGGTGACAAGTTCCAGGCTGCCAAGGAGGCAGCCATGCTTGGGCGTAATAGACTTTTCTTGAAATGCATACGAGGATATGTTATGTGCCCTGTTTCCCCATCCAGTATATGGCTGCAGAACTCAAGTCTTAGGATGATCATGTATCAGGAGAACCAAACTAATCATTTTCTGTCAGCTTTTACACAGACAGAGCAGGTACCACAGCTCAAGAGTTTCCTGATTTTATCACTCGGGTCAGAGGTTACAATTGAATGTGAACATACACACTTTGTCAATCATTAATAAATTCTGGCTAGCCCAAAACATGTTAAGTTCCCCTGAATTCAACGACAGTTTATAGGATGGGATTAAAGTTGTCAACCATGTTAAGTTACACGCATTAACTCACACCAGTATGCGCAGGTTGGGAGGGGCTGGGAGCTGCACATACATGTGTTCTCCTATGCACAGAACTGGAATGCCTTTCTCAACGTGAACCAGGAGCCAGAGTTTGTGAGCTATGAGAGTTGTTCCAGAGATTTTTTTCTTAAAAACATCACCACTAGCAGCACATTTCAGCAGCACAAAACTTGCTTATTCATGTGACAAATTTGGCTCACTCCATAGATTTAATCTGTCACTTGGAGGGAGAGTGACAGCTGCTTTCAAGAGAACAGATACAGTAGATATTAAGGTTTTTGACTTTTGCAAATAATAGCAGAGACTTTTGAAGAGAGACATCCAGTGTGTCAGGCCCTCTTCTTAGAACTTTAGTAATTACTTAATCATCCAAACAGCTCCCAGTTGGCGCGTGATCACATGTCTCAGCTTACAGAAGAGCTTGAACATCACTTCCCAGCTACAAGAGGCCCCTGAACTTGGCATGAATAGATTCATGACTCATTTGTGAACAGGCCAGATGAGTAGACTCCGTAGAAGAATAAGATCAACTAGAGCTTTAGGGTATGCCTGAGACAACTGCAAATCTTCATGTTCCAGATTAAAGTCAAGACAAATAATCTTGACATTTCCATGAAAGTACAGAAGAGCCTGCTTTTGTTGCCACCATCCTATCATTGTAAAGCTGGATTTTCTTCTGTGACCTCAACCAAAATGAGATTAGAGTAGACGACACAAGTGACATACTGTCACCATCTTCCATGCCTCCTCAGATGGGACCATCTGTCTGCGTGAGAACCAGCTCAGGCTGCCCTCTGATTCTGCATAATGGAAAATTGTCTTATTTTTATGCATTATGATATAACAATAATAAAAATGAAGCACACAATGAATGTGGCATGTTTGATATTCCCACCCTTTCCTATCCCCATTTCTTTTCTATACTTGTAAGAAAGAAATGATCTTTTCTAAAACCAGTCCCTGGTGCCAGGATGGTCAGGAACCACTGCAAAGCACTGTCTTTTTCTGACTGAACATGTAATAATTTACATTCTATTTCAAGTGACAAATATTCATGTTTTTAGTGTGTAATTGGTTTTTGTATATTTACTGTTTTTATTAAAATTTCCTAAACAAAACACAAAAGTCAAGTGGTAGCATGTTTTACATCTTGACATTTCAGTTCCTTTAGTGCAAATAAAATTGTGTTAAAGAGCTAGGGCTAAGATGATGTTCTTCATTATTGTACTTGTTGCTGAATGAAAAATACAATACTCTTGTGAGAGGAATTTAAATTTGTTCTTTCTTCTTGTATGACCTTCATAAAATGATTCATGTGAAATATTTTATCTACAAGTGTGGAAAGTTATTTTTTATTTTACTTTATTATGTATTGATTGGTTGATTTTTGTTGGTGGAACCAGGGATTGAACTCAGGCCCTTGCACTTGCCAGGGAAGCGCTTATTCTACTGAGTCATCTCCCCAGCTTATTTTTTATTTTAGAAGAGAGTTGCATGTACATGACAGACTAAAATGCCATTTCTATATAAAGATATTTTTGAACTATAATTTATGAACTCTAAAAGCCAGATATGATGCTGCAAACCTGTCGACCAACATCAGGGCCACACTGGACTCCCAGAGGATTCTGACTTGTGTGGACCAAACAAGAGCCCACATGGGTGTTTCTGTGGCCTCTGTCACCATCCGAATACCAGAGAACCCACCACATGCTGTATTCACTGACAACATTCGGTGTGTCAGGCCCTCTTCTTAGAACTTTAGTAATTACTTAATTATCCAAACAGCTCCAGGAGATCAATCTTAGTGTTAATCTCATCTTACGAATGAAGATACTGGGGCTCTGGGAGGCTAGGTGACTTGAGCAATGTTACACAGCTGATACATGACACCTTCAATACTGCCTTCTGCTGCCACTGAAGAACTTCTGTAAGCAAAGTAATGATGGGTTGATCCTCCAGTAGAGGCTGACCAGCTACCTCCCTGGAGAGAAAATGATGGATCCTCCTCTTCTTGTAGTGCCTCAAGCTGGGAGAAAGGTGGTCATCATCGAGTCCGTCAGCCCACAGAGACCATGATGCATCTCCATCAAGCCCCCTCCCAGGCCTCAAGCGTGCCTCACCCGCAGCAAGGAGTGCTTCGCTGCTTTGTGACTCAAGCTTCTCTCTCTCCTACATGGGGTACCTTTTGGGATGCTTAACCCTACAGTTACTCAAACAAGTGTGAAGCTTTGGCTCAGCATTTCTACTTCTAAAAATTTCTCCTTCTGCGAAATTTCAGCAAGAATGCATAGCCATTGTGCACAACAACTCTCCCTGAAGGAGTATCAGAAGGGGCAAGCAGGCCTAAGAGAGCCTTGCAGGAGCCAGATGTGTGGACCTGGTCCTGGCTCTGTTTCCTACCTGAGCAAGTGGCATAAGCTCCTTGTGCCTCAAATGTCTTTATATGCAATGGGATGCAAATACAAATTCGACCTCATTTGGGTGTTTAAGGATTACTGAGCTAGTATGCTGGAAGGGTTGAGAACAATGCTGCTAATGCAAATGCTCAATTCATAGTTAGCTGATATTGCTGTCATCATTTATTGTTTTAAGTTATACATTTCAGCATTTGAACCACGAGTTGCACATTATGCAAGAAAAAAATAAAAATGTTAATTTCAAGCCCCACTGAATTCAGTGTCAACAACATAAAGGTATGATGGAGGCAGATATGGTGGTGCATGCCCTGTAACTCTAAACTCTAGGAAATCAGGGCAGGATGATGTCAGGTTCAAGCCCACCCTGGGAAATGTGCCAACACCCTGCCTCAAAATTAAAAATAAAATGTAAAGAGAACAGTAATGTACCTCAGTGCCAACTTCCTGGGTTCAATCCCTAGTACAGGAAGAAAAATTTAGCAGCACATAGGCTGCATGTTAGACATGCCTGGTGATGGGACGTACTTACGTGTGTGCCACCTGTGAGGAAGACAAAAGGCCTAGACATCCCTATTCATAATAACACACATGACTCTTAGGTCCAAGACTTCCTCGGTAGCTCCTGAACCCAAATGTGGCCCTGGGCTTGGTTCTGGTCAATGAAATGTGAGTGGAAGTGTTGCGCCTCTATTGGGAACCAAAACCGACAGCTTTCACCTTCAACCAAAGAAGTGGGAGTCACTAAAGGTTTGGAACATGGCAGAGCAATAACCTAAGAAAGGTCCAGGTCCCCGAGGCTCCACAGGGAGGAACACTGCCCAATAGGCCTGGGCACTCACAATAGAAAGGAACAGGAGGTCGGTTTTGGTGCTGGTGATCCTTTAGAGGTTCAGGGTCCCTCCTTAACCCTCACACAATGGAAGAAGAATTCGAACCTTACGGGTCAGCTGTGGCCTCTGCGGGCCAACACCACCACTGGGGTTTAGTATAGCCATGACTGGATACCAGTTATATAGCGGCGTAGATTTTCATCACAACTGGGACACATGTGGTTCTGCCTCTGTAAAAATCAAAACGAATGTTTGTCACTATAAACTGTTTTTGTTAGTAAAACAGAAATAAAGCCAAAAAAAGAGTCAAGAGGTGTTAAGCCAATATGGAGTCCCACGGGGTAGCAGCTGCTGAAAGAACATTTTCAGTGGGGGATACATGTCTGTTAGTGACAGTACTTTTGACTTCATAGAGGCCCTGTCAGCTGTTTAGCAAAAGGACATTTTGATTAATTTATTCTAATTTCCATTTTATTTATTCTAAGTTAAATGTCTTAGAGATTGTTTAAATAAAGGGCAATTCACTAAATAAGCTTGGTTTCTGTACTGAGACTGTCACTGCATTCCCTAGAGATTGTCTCTGTGTCCTGTGAGGTTGCTTTGCCTCCGACGCACCACAGCCATATAACACAGTAACCCAGCAGTGCAAGTTTTTATTGAAAAGCTATGTTTATGGAAATTATAGACATGGACCCCACGTGGCCTGGACATGACACTAACCCAAGTTAGTCTTCCTTGTGCTAATTCCTTATTAGAATAAAAAGACCCTTTCAATGCAATGAAAGTCTGAACTACACAAGTCTACACAAAGTTTGAATTTAAAGGTATCAAGGCTGAAGAACTTAAGGGTAGGCTGGTTCAGCACTGCTCTGCACATTCACAAGTGTTTTCCATGACTGAATGGATGAACCAACTCTAGTGCATCCCCTGAACAGATTGTTCAGCCATAAATAATGCAAACACTGGATTCATGTGGTCATGTGGATGAATCTCAACTCCATTACACTGATCAAAGAAGATCCAGGAAGCTATCTTATTTATGATTCCATGTTTGGGACAGTCTAGAAGTATCAAAACTTGAGGGAAAGAGAACAGAGCTTAGAGCTAGGGAGCACCTGGCCAAGATTTTGCGAAAACAGGAATGGTAGGTGGAGTCAGGGAGCTGGTCTGCATCCTGAGTGTGGTGCTTTTGGCTGCAGTACTGTGGGCATCTATTAAAAATTCTCAGCAATGTGCATAAAAAATCAGTGTATTTTAGTGAAAAATACTTAAAGTAACTTTTAATGATGCAGTCTTATCTCCTTCCTTTATATATCTTCCATGAAGCTAAATTTGCTCTCAATCTCTATCTCCTGGTGAAATCGGTGTCTTCAAGCCTTGTATTTTCCTTCCTTCTTCACTAACAAGAATTGGAGAAGCTGTTTCTTAAAGTTTCAGAGAAGACAGTGGTAAGTGTCCCTCATTGTCTCTGCTGGGCCATGTGCCCATCGCTAAATCACTCAGGATGGCCAGGAAATGGCCTTTTCTGATTGGCTCAGCGTGAGTGATGGGCTCATCCCTATACCCTGGAGACAGAGTAACTTTTAGCTGAGATAAGGGGAGAGGGGTATCCAAAATGTTATTAAGGTACCACTTTGACAGGAACTTCAAGGAAGCTCTCATTAGGAAATGACACACAAATCCAGGTTCCCAGAAAAAGCAATGCACTCGAAGTCAATGATGACTTCTGTCAGTTCTGCTGTCAACATGAACAAAACTGAGAAAGGGAAATCACTGTATACCTGGGCCACAAGCCAGATGTGCAGGGAGCCCCCTGCAGAAAGGGCTTCCTTCCCAGGTTAACACACTGTTTGAAATGTAAACTGGAGATTCTGAGCCCAAGACCCCAAATAAGCCAGAACCCACTGTGTTTAGTTTAGGATTTTTAACCCTCAAAAATGTCCTCAGTAGGCCATCAGAAAACATGGACACACAGGGCCTAGCATTGTCTGTGCTGTGTGAGCTGTGTGTTCCCACAGGGCCCTGGGCCTAGAGGGCACAGTCTTAATCTCATTCCTCTCTGCTGGAACAGTATGCTCCAACACACACAAGTTAAAGGAAGAAAGATTTATTTCACCTCACAGTTTGTAGAGGCTGGCTTAAGGCAGGGCAGCAGAGCACAGAGACATGACTGAGGAGAAACAATCCACAGCAGGACAGGCAGGAGGAAGCAAACCCACCTTCTTTCCATCCCTTCATATTTCACCCAGGCTCTATGCCCATGGATTGGTGCCACTCACATCCAGGTTGGGCTTTCCATTATCCACACCCAGAAAAACACTGAGCCAGTCAGTGAACTAATCCAGTGATCACATCCTTAGTCCATATTCACACCCTCTCCATCCAACCACCATCAAAAGACCTTGAGGGGCCATCACAATGCCAGTCACAACAGGGACCACGCTGGATTCAACACTCTTGCCACATGTAAGGCTTAAGAGTGGGGAGACTGTGCAGTACCCTGTGTCCATGCGAACCAGAATCTGCTTTAAGAATGGAAAAAGCCAAAGTTATTCAATGAAGCACAGTCAAGATCAAGAGTTCCATTGTATCTTTTGTCACCCTCTTACTCCCCTTCTTCACAATCGCTTTTGCTAAAAATGACCACACATGAAGACAGCAAAGATAGAACACCCTAAGTTCCTTTTCCCCTCCAGCCCTTCACTGATTTGTCAGGAAGGAGCTGGAAGCTGCAGGAAGCTAGGAAATTGATCAAATGTGTGTGGGTGGGACTGGGCCTCAGAGCCTAAAGCCAACAAGCTACCTTAGTCGTGAGAAAAACATCTTATATGGTTTAGGCCAGCTGTTAATCACTAGGCAAACTCCGGTCATGTGCTACAAAGTGCAAAAGTATAAACAGAGGATCATTTTGTTGTGCGTTGAGTTAGTCTTTTCCATCAGGCAGACTAGTGACCACCTGGTCCAACTTTTGTCTTCTTTCTCATCCCTGCTACCGAGTCTCCCTGGGGTAGAACTGTTTGCAGTAAGACCAACTGATCCCTACAGTAAGGAGTGGCAGTTTGTTGGGAAAATGTGTATATATAAAGAGGTCCAACAAATGAGCTGCTTTATGTTTTGTTTGTTTTCCTAGTACCGTTCACAGTACATCACACTTACATTCATCTTAAGGAGTAGATAGATGTATTCACTGTGCCTTTTGGACAGTGCTGGGAACAGAGCAAAGGACCTTGTGCTTGCCAAGCAAGCACTGTAACACTGAGCTATGTACCCAGTCCTGTACTTACATATCTTACTCCTTGTTATTCTCCTTGCCTTTCCCTCCCTCCCTCTTCCTCCGTCTCTAGATCTCTTTCCCACTTGCAAGAGATCCATCTCGCTGTTTCTTATTATCTGTATTTCATTTTTCTATCGTCTTTATACTTTGGGTTTCTCATAAAATGGAAATTGTATGATATTTAAGCTGTGTGGGTCTTATTTATTTCAGTTAATATTATGGTATCAATGAATATGTGTGGATTTTCCTACTAATTTCCTACTCAAATTTCCTGTTCTTTAAGCAAAGTAGTACTCTATATAAGTACTACATATTTTAATCCATTCATCCCTTGATGGATACATAGGTTGTGTCCAGGATTCACTTACCTTGAGTTGTGCTGTTATAAACAAATGTAGACATGCATGTATCACTGCAGTGCTGTGCCCCTAAATCATTCAGGAAGATACGTAGAAGGGAAATCACTGGGTCAAATGAATTTCCATCTTTAATTTTTTGAGAAATCTGCGTACTTATTCATATAACATTTGTAGCAGTTCTGTGCAACATTTTTCCTTTTTCAAAAATTATTTTCAAAGAATACAAAATAGTGATGACAATCCTTAGAAATGATACAAGATTTCACTAAACAAAGAGAAATTCAATAATGGTTGCTGTACTACACGATGCTATCTTCAAATTTGTTGTTCAGATTAGCAGATATAAACATGTAAGATTCTTTTAAAGAAGAAAAAAACAAAATGATAACAAATAAGTTATAAGAAATTCAAAGGAGGGGGAAAAGAGAAAAAAAATCACAGTTTTAAAAAAATTAAGCAATATCTGCTCTTTTCAAAAGACCAGCAAAAATCGATGACAGTATAATGATCCAAACTAGTCTGCATATCTTCCTGCATGTATCTTTTCCCCTTCTTTCATTTGTCCTTTTCCTCATCCCTCTTTTTCCTTCCCATCAAACGATTTCTTTCCCATTCACTTTATCTTTTGCACCCTTTTGATTTTCGTTACTCTTTCAGTTTCTCCCACTGGTGAGAAGATATGGTGTTTGCATATGTGAATCTGATTTATTTATTTATTTATTTATTTTATTGAACTACAAATGTCAATCAGACAGTTTCAAGACACCTTAACAAGACAGATTCGATAAATTAATACATTGCAAACTGTTTTCATAATGTTTTGGTATCGTACAAGGTGCATACATGATATTATATTTACAGATATTATTTTAGCAGATGTCTCTTATCAGTAAATTAAGAGTGTAGCTGCTTACTTATCTTATTTTTATACCTGAATTATATCAAAAATTCAATAATTATTTTCCTAGTGGATGACCATTGTACTAGAAGTGGACATAATATCCTGTCCAACCACCATGAGTGCAAATCTTGCCTCTCATAGGATTATGTAGAAGCACAGTGTTATCTATCCCAACTGTACTGTCTATACACACACATCATGATTTTTTCTTTCTATACCCCTTCCTTTGTCTACACCTGTCAAAGGTGGGCACTCCATTGACATTCGATTTATTTCACTTACCAAAATAGTCTCTAACTGCATCATTTATCTATAAAGTCTCAAATGTGTCCTTTTCTATAGCAAATAATACTCCACTGTGTAAAAATGGCACATCATTTTTATCCATTCTACAGTTGATGGGCATTTGGGTTGTTTCTAAGATTTAGCTATGATGGAATTGCCCTTCTGTAAACTTGAGTGCACATATATTGCTGTGGTGTGATGATTTCAGTTCTTTTGGAAAAATACGGAGGTGTATAGCTGGCTTGAGTGGGACCTCTAATCTTAGCTTTTTGAGGAATCTCCGTAATGATTTCCATAGTGGTTGAACCAGCCTGCATTCCCATCGACAGTGGGGGCTGGTTTCCTTTCTCTCAACATTTCTCCCAACATTTGTTACTGATTTACTTCTTGATGACAGCCATTTTTACTGGCATAAGAAAATATCCCAGTTTTAATGTTTTCATTTGTGTCTCTTAAAGGACCGATGATGTTGAATATTTTTTATATCTGTATTTTCCATTTGCATCTCCTCATTTGTGAAGTGTATATTCATCTCAGATGCCCATTTTTGGATTTGGTCTTTGAATTTTGGAGGCCTGATTTTTTTAATTCTTTACATGTCCTGGATAGGAGTCCTGTGCTTAACAGACAGTCTCATATAGTTATTTCCCACTTTGGGTTTTACTCTGTTAGTGATTTCTTTTGATGTGCAGAAACTTTTCAAGATGATAAGATCGCAGTTGCTGTTTTTTTTTTAAAGTATTTCCCATGCAGCTTGATTTTTATTCATGAACTCTTTACGTACCCCTATGTCCTTAAGGTTTCTACCTACTTTCTCCTCCAGAAGATTTAGTATTTCCACTTTAATATGTAAATCTTTGATCCATTTTGACTGTAGTTTTGTGCACGGTGATAAGCACGGGTCTATTTTAAACCTTTGGCATGTGGAAAACCAAGTATTTCCAGCACCTTTTATTAAATTGACTGTCTTCCAGTGAACATGTTTGTCCCCTTTGTCAAACATAAGGGGGCTGTGTGTGCCTAGGATTGTGTCTGCATCTTCTAATCTGTTCCACCGATCCTCAGGTCTGTTTTTTTTTTTTTTTTTTTTTCCAGTACCATGTTGATTTTATCATAGTAGCTTTGTAGTACAATTTCAAGTCAGGGATTGTGATTCTACTTGCCTTTCCTTTGTTTCCCGGGACTGCTTTTGACATTCTGGGTCTTTTCTGGTTCCAGATGAATTTTATTAATGTTTTTTTCTAGATCTCTGAAGTCTACTAATGGTATTCTAAATGGGATTTCATTGAATCAATTAACAATTTTGGGAGTATGACCATTTTCACAACATTGGTGTGGGGTCCCAGGAGCAAAGAATATCTTCCCATTTTCTGAAATCCTCTTTGACCTCTTTTTTTCAGAGTACTATAATTTTCAGATATTAAGATGAATATATTTGTGGAGGGAAGGCAATGGTAATAGAGAAAGGGAAAAGGAGGCAATATATTAGGGGAAGTATTTGTATGCATCAGCAGTAACAATGCTCCATAATTATATTGGTGATGTGGTGAGTGTGAACAAGGTCATTTTCAGTTTTTAAGGTTCCAAATAACTATATAAGTGAGTAGCAAAACCAAGGCCTGGTGGTGGCCTACCTATGATCCCAGGGTTGTGCAGTGGTGAAGCAAGAGGATTGCAAGTTCAAACCCAACCAGGGCAATTTGGTGCCTTATTAAGACAGTGCCCTGGTGCCTACTGTTCCTCTCTGGACCAAGCCCAGGACCATGAGTTACACTTTTCTCCATGATCTTGGGACCCCTCCACCCCTCGAGAGCCAGCCTAAGCCTTCCTTGAGAGTTAGAACTTCCGCCACATTCTCGGGACCTCTCCAGGCCTGCCCAAGCCCAGGCCCTGGGATAGTATGGGAGAGTTTCTGCACTACCATATGCCTGCTGCTCCTCTCCTTACCAGGCCAAGGCCCACTGCATGAGTGAGATCATCCTCCAAGCTCTTGGGACCCCACCACCCTTCTGGAGCCAGCAGAAGCTGTCCCTATGAGTGAGAATTTCTGCCAAACTCCAGGGACCCTTCTAGACCCACACAAGTTCAGACCCAATGAGTGTGTGTGAGAATTTCTGTGCTCTTCTGCACTCACTGGAACCCTCCAGACACAGCTCAGGCCTGGCTTCAGGCCTGGAGTGAAACTGTGCAGCTGAAGTCCTGGAGTGAAACTGTGCAGCTGAAGTCCCTGCAGAGAGACAAGGGGCTAAAACCACGCAGCTAATCCAGGAGCAGAACATCACACCAGAGGAGCACAACAAGTTCACCTACAAGGGCTGCAGCAGGAAGGAGATGAGCATAGTAGCCAGACCTAAGCCAGGCACAACTGGGTGAACTCAAAGTTAGTATAACTGTACCTGAATTTTAGTAGGTGCTAAGGTTAAAACTGAACCAAAGCTCTACACCAAAGGACAGAGGACAGTGCTATACAAACTGACAAAGAGAAGAAGCAAAATGCAATCTCAGGTCATGAGCCCAACCAGAACAAGTGCAAAGGACACTAGCTCAGCTGAAATGTCTGAATCAATAGCATCTGAAGTAAAGAAACGATAGCAGAAAGGTATACAGGAACTGAGATCAGAATAAATCTCTGAAATGAAAAAGAAAGAAATCTCAGAATTAATAGCATCTGAAATAAAGAATCAAATGCAGAAATGTACAGAGGAAATCAGATCAGAAATAATCTCTGAAGCAAAAGAATTAATAACTGATTCTCAAGAAGACACTGACAAAAAAAATAGAGGAGATTAGAAAAGTGATGGATTCCTTGAAAGAACAATTCAGGAAAGAAATAGATCGCAAGAAGCAGAGTCCAAGTGATATACAGGAAATTAAAATTGCAATCATAAACTTACAAAACTGTGTGAGTGAAGGTGAAGACAGAATTTCAGATCTTAAATACACTGTTACACCTAGTGAAAAAGTAACAAAATATCTCTTAAAAACAACTAGGATGCAGGAAAAAATAATTCATCACCTGCATGATGATGCAAAGATGAGTAATGTGAGAAAAATAGGCATCAATGAGAAAAAAGAAGTCAATACACATGATATAAAAAGAATGTGGACAGAAGTAATAACAGAAAACTTCCCAAATATGATGAAACAATCTGACATTCAGGTAACCAAAGAATACAGAACTCCAACTCAATTAAAAGTACACTGAGACATATAGCAGTCACGATCCCAGAAATCCAGCACAAGAACAATATACTGAAAGCTGGTAGAGAAAACAAACATCATATTTAAAGAAAACCCCATCAGAATAATGGCATACTTCTCTTCACAAACTATGAAGGCAAGAAGAGCATGAAGCAGAGTACTTCAAGTCCTCTATCAAAACAATTTCCAGCCAAGACTACTATAACTTGCAAAACTCTCTTTCAAGTTTGATGGATAAGTGAAATACCTCCATGAAAAAGAACAACTAAAGAATTTCATGATGACAAAGCCAACCCTACACAGAATACTGAAAGATGTTCTAGAGGGGCACCAAAATGATCAGAACTTCATGAAGAAGAACAGAAGGAACCCACTATATAGGGCAAATAATTAAACATAGTAGGAAAAGGAGTAAACAACAGCAGGTAAATAACATGTCAATCATAGGTCAATACATCTCAATTATAAACAATGTACATGGGCTCAATTCACTAATTAAAAGAAATAGACTGGCACAGTGGATCAGGAAACAGAATCCAACAAAATGCTGTATATAAGAAACACACCTAACTCATAAAGAAATTCATCAGATAACAGTCAAAGGATGGAAAACAATACTCCATTCTGCACCTCAGAAAAATGCAGGGGTAACAATCCCGTTCTCAGACAGTCTGAAATTCAAACCAAGAAGGATGAGATGAAATAAAGAAGGCCATTATATACTGGTTAGGGGAAAAATTCTAGAGGAAGAGATAACACTCATAAATGTATATGAACCAAACACAGGAGTACCCAATTATAAAGACAAATCTTAAAGGACACAAAAATCAAATACCTAATACCACAATCTTAACAGGAGACCTTGACAGCTCCTTATCCCGAAAAGATGGATCAAGCAGACAAAAAATTAGCAAAGACATAGCAGAACTTAAACAGAGTTTAGAACGAATGGATATAGTGGACATATAACGAGTGTTCCACCCAACAACAGCTGAATATGCATTTTTTCAGTTGCACATGGGTCATTTTTTAAAATAGACCACATACTGGTTCATAAGTCATGCCTAATTATATGCAAGAAAACAGAGATCATCCCATGCATACTATCTGACCACAGTGCAATGAAACTTGAAATAAATGAGACAAGAAAACAAGAAAACCCCATAAATACATGGAAATTAAATAACACCCTACTTAGCCACCAATGGGTTACAGATGGAAATTATACAAGAAATTCAACAATGTCTACAATTCAGTGAAAACTCAACCACAACTTATCGGAATTTATGGGATGCGATGAAATCTGTTTCACACATTAGGAAAACAGAATAGAAACAAAAGACACACTAATATAGCTCCTCTAACATCTAGAAAAGGAAGAGCAAACCAAAAGCAGAGCTCAAAGATGGGAAGTCATAAAGATTAGAGCAGAAATTAATTCAATTGAGATGAAGAAAACAGTTCAAAGAATTAATGAATCAAAAAGCTGGTTCTTTGGAAGATTAAATAAAATTGATAAGCCCCTAGGTAACCTCATCAAAAAGAGGAAAGAAAAAACCAAATACAAGCAATAAGGAATGAAAAGGGTGTAATTACCACAGACCTACTGGAAATTCAGAAGATTATCAATAGCTACTTCAAGAACCTTTACCCCCCTAACAGAAGACATAAGAAATATACAAATTCTTAGGAAGGTACAAATTACCAAAACTGAATAAAGATGATATAACAACTCTCAATAACCCAATAAGAGGCAATGAAATATGAAATGCAATAAAAAAAGTTACTGACAAAGAAAAGTCAAGGCCCTGCTGGATTCACAGCTGAATTCCACAAGAAATTTATAGAAGATATAATCCCTACCCTCCTCAGACTCTTCAACGAAATTGAAAAGGAATCAGTCCTCCCAATATCATTCCAAGAGGCAAGTATTATACTGATACACAAACCAGGGAAAGATGCAACTGAAAAAGAGAACTATAGGCCAATTTTCCTCATGAACATAGATGCAAAAATCTTCAGTAAAATCCTAGCAAATAGAATGCAGCAAATTACATCATGACCACTGGTAGGATTCATCCCAGGGATGGAAGGATGGTTCAATATACACAAATCTATAAATGTAATACACTATATCAATACAGCCATATCTAAAACCCACAAGATCATCTCAATTGATGCAGAAAAGATGCTTGGCAAAGTCCACCACTCATTCACGTTCAGAGTCCTACAGAAAATTGGAATACATGGCCTCTACTTCAACATGATAAAAGCCATCTATGGCTAATATAATTCTAAATGGTAAAAACTGAAATCCTTAGAGGAAATATATTTGGAGAAGTCTTTAAAGGGTCTTTGCATACTTGATGCCAGTTCAAATATTGTAGGTACTTGAACTCAATAAAATAACCCAATGCAGTCAAATAGTCCATAATAGTAGGGAGTTATCAGCAGAACTGGCAATTGTCAGAAGTTGTTGGCTTGAGCCTTTTACAGCTCGGCATATTAAAATAGCATTATTTTTTATAGCTTATGGTTAAACTTTTCTGCTGGATGGTTAAGACCAAGATAAAACAAGACCTAAAAAACTGAAAGTGCAACTTTTGTTTTTGAAAAGGTCAATCAAATCCCAAGATTTATGCTGTAACAATGTACAACACCTTGTATATTATACTGAAAAGTGCCAGCCATCCGGATGAGTCACAGCCATTGCTTGACCAATTTTCTCTCTGGGAAAGCCTGAAAGAATGTTTTCTCTCCATGTGACTCTCCTTAAGCATATTATATATTATTGATAACTTTTATCTATGGCCACATAATCTCCTTAATCAGAAAATTTGGGACACACAGATGTCACAGCACAGGTTCTGTTATGCCCTGAGTCCTCACTGACCTTGAAGGGCTAGGGCCAAAATGTTGGCTTTCCTTGTAGCCCCTCTATTTGTCTAATTTTTGGTCTGCAGTCTTTAGTCGTTAAACATCCAGAAGAGATGCTTAATGAGATTATTACCCTGTAACAGAGGCAGTTGGCATTAACTTCACTATCTGTGTGAATATCAAACACTTTAGACATAAAATGGAACTACTGTTTTCCAACAACTATAGATACTGTAAACTTTAAATCCCTACAGAATGTGAAAAAAAATCACACATTTTTACACAGAAATTTAGAAATCAAACCATATACAACAATGTAGCAAGAGAACATTGACATTTTTTTTCTTGTCTTTTGTTTTCTTTTTTTAAAGAAACATTTACTTCAAAGAGAGTATAGCAATAATCAATATGACATTAGAAGCAATATGGGGGCTGGGGATTTGTCTCAGCATTAGAATGCTTGCCTAGCAAGCTGGAGCCCTGGGTTTCGTCCTTTTCACCAAACATAAAACAACAGCAACAACAAACATGAAGCAGTATGCATTTAGAAGACCAAAATGATAGGTATTTCAAGCATGGTTTCAGTATTACACATTGCTGTCCTCAATGTAATAGCTTATTTACAACAGATAGCAACATATACAGTTAGTCAGTGAAATTCTACCCATTAACTGCTATTTTCAAGAACCTGATGGAGATTCTTAGGAACATTGCCTTAAGCATATTCTTTGTATAAATGTATGGTTTTGACCTTGTCATGTTTCCTAACTTTTCTCCTTGGTCTGTCTTTGTTGTAGAACCATTAAGTTCTCTCTTTCTATTTAGCTGTGTTATACATTTCAGTTTTTATTTCTTCTTTTGAGTCCTTACACTAGTAAGACAATATGATATTTATGCATGTGGGTCTGGTTTATTTCACTTAGGAGTATATCTTCAACTTGCATCCACTTATATATGAAGGCTTCGAATTTATTGTTCTTTATAGCTGAGTAACACTCCACTGTATAAAAACACTACATCTTTTCATCCATTCCTCGGGTGATGGGCATTTTGTTTCTAAGATTTGGCTATCACAAATTGTGCTTCTATAAGCATAGCCACACATATATCACTATGATATGATGTTTTCAATTCTTTTGGGAAAATTCCCAGAAGGGGGATAGCTGGATTTCCAGTCCTAGTATTTTGAAGTCTCCACATAATGGTTGCACCAATTTACATTCCCACCAGCAGTGGAGGATTCCTTTTTCCCCACAGCCTCTCTGACATTTGTTGTTGGGTGATTTCTTTATGATAGCCATTCTTTCTGGGTGAGATGGTATCTCGATGTTGTGTTTATTTGCATTTCACGAATGGCTTGGGATGTGGAGCATTATTTCATTTCATTTGCTTCTTCTGTTTCTTCCTCTGAGAGGTGTGTATTCATCTTGGATACCCATTTCTGGATTAGGTCTTTAAATTTTGGAGCCCTAATGTTTCTTAGTTCTTTATAAATTCTAGGAAGCAAACCTTTTTCTGAGTGCTTATTAGTTAATCCTTTTTTCCAAATTTGTGGGTTGTCTTTTCACTTTGTTGGTAATTTCTTTTAAATTGCAAAAAGTTCTCAATAAGAGGAGGTCCCAGTTGTTGATTCTTTTCAGTATTTTTTTGTGCAGTTTGATTTTTTATTCATGAACTATTTGCCTATCCCTATATCTTCAAGAGTTCCACCTACTTTCTCTTCCAGGAGATTGAGTGTTCTGTTTTAATGTTTAGATCTTAATTCATTTTGACTTTTGTTTAGTGCATGGTGATAGAACTGGGTCAAGTTTTAGTTTTTGGCATGTGGAGAGCCACTTGTTCCAGCACTATTTGTTAAAGAGGCTATCTTTCTTCTAGTAAGTGTGTTTAGCTCCTTTGTCGAAGATCAAGTGGTTAACTGTGTTTTTAGAGGCCTCTGCATCTTCTAGTCTATTCCTTTGATCCTCAGGTCTATTTTCTTGCCAGTACCATGCTGATTTCATCACAGTAGCTTTGTAGTATAATTTCAAGTCAGGAATTGTAATGTCTCCTTCCATGTCTTTGTTTCCCAGGATTACCTTGTTATTCTAGGTCTTTTCTGGTTCCAAAAAAATGTTAGGAATGATTTCTCTACATCTGTGAGGTATGTTGGTGGTAGTTTGATAGGGATTGCATTAAATCTGTACAATAATTTTGGGAGTATGGCTATCTTCATGATGTTGGTTCTTTGTATCCAGTAGCAGTGAATATCTTTTCATTTTCTGAAATGCTCTATGACCTCTTTTTTTCTGAGTACTGTAATTTTCATTGAATATATCTTTAACTTCTTTGGTTAGGTTAGTTCCTACATATTTCATTTTCAGCAGTGCTATTGTAAAAGGTATTATTTTTTATTTCTCTTTCAGTGTGTTTGTTATCTGTGTAGAGGAATGCTATTGACTTTTGGGTGCTGACTCTGTATCCTGCTATGCTACTGAATTTGTGTGTTAATTCTAGGAGCTTCTCGGAATTTTTTGGTTCTTTCAATTAGAGTGTCATGTCATCTGTAAATAATGATAGTTTAACTTCTTCTTTACCTAATCTTATTGCTTTTCGTTTTCTCTCTTGTCTAATGGCTCTAGCTAATGGTCTCAGATCTATATTGAATAGAAGTGGTAATAGAGGACATCTTTATCTTGTACCTGATCTGAAAGTAAAAGATTTCAGTTTTTCCCCATTTAGAAGTATTTTAGTAGTTCGAGGGCTGTTTCCATTAAAAGGCTCAGACATAAGCTGGACTTTATGGTATTGTCTATAATTGAAATACTCAGTGTGTGTGTATCTGTATGTATGTGTGTGTTGGTACCGGGGATCAAATTCAAAACCTTATGCTTGCCAGGAAGGCACTTAGGCCACTGAGTTGTCTCCCTGACCTCCTGTAACAGCAACACTATTGAGAGCTGAGGCAGTAGGTTCATGAGTTTGATGGCAGCCTGGGCTATGTTAAGTCCAGCCTGGATTACACAATCATACCATGTCACAAAAAATAAATAAGAGAATAAAAATTAAAAAAGGCTTGATGTGCTCCAGGATCTACCCTTTCTAAAACTGGGTACATGCATCTCCCTTGGGAAGGAGCAGTCTTTTTAGCTGGAAAAATAGATGTGAATGTCCCCAGGATTTTCTTGCTATCTGATGCAGTTTGAATTATTGTATAGGTTGATTACAAATATTCTAAAGCAACTTTTTGATGTCCTATGAGGAGTAATTTAAATTTTTATGTCATTTTATGTAGTTACAACACTAGTTGATTGTGCAAAAGCTGGCGAATTCAGATAGTGTTACACATTTCTCTTTTTGAGAAATATATAGTCAGTCAAATCATTTTGCTTAGAGCTAGATGTAAGACTCTTATGAAAAAACTTCCTTTGTTTCCTGTATGTATTGAGATGAGCATGTAATTTTTGTCCTTGGTACTGTTAATATGACTAATATCTGGAATATATATATATATATATATATATATATATATGTAATTTACATTTGACTTATATCTAGAACATAAAAATTATACCTATCAAATTCAAAGACCCAAAGATTCAAAGATGGAAAAATGGGCACTGAGAGGATATACATTTCTCGATAAAGACAAACAAGTGGAAAACAAATACATGAAAAAATATTAAACATCTTTGTCACTCAAGAGATGCAAATTGAAACAACACTGAGATTCCATCTCACTGCATAAACAATGACTGTCATAAAAAAATTAACCAGGAACAAATGCTGGCAGGGATGTGTAGGAAAAGGAATTTTTCTCCACTGTTGATGGGAATGGTGCAACCACTGTGAAAATCAGTGTGGAGATTCCTCAAAAATCTAGGATTAGGAGTCCCATTCAACTCAGATAATCTCCTGGGTACCTTCCCAGAAGAATTAAAAACATGATACCACAATGATATGCATTTGTCATAGCTGAATCTTAGAAACAACTCAAATGTCCCTGAGCCACAGAACAGATAAAAAGGTTGCAGTCTTTTCATATAATGAAGTATTGCTCAGCCTAAAGAAAGGTAGACTGGAGGCTTTTATATTTAAATGAATTCAACTTGAGACCATACTTATAAGTGAAATAAGTCATGCCCATCTGAATAAATATCATGTTGTCTCAAAATGTTTGACAGATATTGTGAACTGGGAAATAACTGCTTAACAGAAAGGCCAAAGACACTGTGATAGGAGAAAGGAAGAAACAGAAAGAAATATATAGTTAAGATAGTTATAAAAATAGTTTTTCTAGGCTTATTGAAAAGAAAGTTTTGTGCTCATATTGTTTGGACAAAATATTATGCCTGTGTCTTGTACTCTGAGTAACTACTGCAAAGACAAAAATACACAATGTATTAATTATTATAACTTTCCTACTAACTCTCTTGGGGAAATATCTAGAAGGACAATAGTTGAAGAAAATTTTACTAAATCAAATTTTCAATTATCAGTTGAATATCTAGCCTTGGATGTTGCAAAATAGATAGATAAATAGTTATAGATACAGTTCCCATTAATAAAACATTTGCGGATGGGAGTTTTGAAACAAAAGGCAATGTTTCGTCCATAGCAATGCAAAATTTCTAGAAGCACTGCCTTTGTCACTGTGCACATCATGGAAACCCTGGGGGCAAAGTACAGAGGTTCATTCATTTGTATTTGAGAAAGAAGACTGGGCCTGAGGTGGAGCTCAGTGATTGAGCTCCTGCTGACGTGCTTTAGGCCCTGGGTTCTCTCTGCAGTATTGAAAGTGAAAGTAAGTTGTTTTGTTCATCCTACTGTTCAATTTTCCTATCAACGTTTGGAATAGGAAGCTGTTTACCTAGGAAAATTAGCACTATGGGCACAGATAATATCTCCTGATGCCATGATACAGTGATGACAATCACTGCTTCATGCAGAAAGGTCATTATATGATCATTCTTGTACCATGGGTGGCTTGAAGAAAATACATGAAGCCAATGAATTCTGAAAAGCACATAAGTGATGGCACCATAGAATGCTGGATGCAAAGGGAATATTATAGAAGGTGTGAATTTCTCATTGGAGAGAGGACAGTACTAAAATATTGTTGATAATAGTAATGCAAAATAGTTAAAGTGCACATAGCATCTTTTCAATTATACAGTAATTGCTTCCAAATAGCCTTCTTTGATTCATTAGGTAAAGTTTTAGAGAGACGTTGGACTTCTGCAACAGATGGCACTGACATATTTTCTCTGTATATCAGTGTATTATTTGTCAGGGTTTTACTAGATGAACAGATATAATATAAGGAAGAAATATAACAAGGTGTATAAATGTGTAAGAAATCTCAAGACTGGCTTAAGGCAGTCAGCTGCAGAGTGGGATGAGGAAGCAAGCAGAAGGCATTTGCACACCTGAGACTGAAGGATTCAGTCCCAAAGTCAAGCTCATTATTGGGTTTTGTGTAAGTCTCTATCAGTTTGCCAATGGGTCTGAGATAAAAGGCTAAAAAATCTGCAACAAAAAGCTTAAAGATCCAAGCCAGAGACCAAAGAACTTGTGCTAAAAGCCAAGAGATAAAGTCTAAGCTGACTACAAAGACTCAAGTTCCTCCAAAGAAGTAAAATGCCAAATCCTTCCTCAACCCTTTTATACACCCTTTTTGGGCTGAGTCACTCCGTGGCAGACCTCCACACCATAGAGGGGCCCTCCCCATCCCACCCAGTGGGGTCCCCAGGGACCAGGGTGTAAATCCAGTGAAGTTGGCACAATGTATCAATCACTATGATCAGCATTGTATAGTTTATTGCAAACTAGGAAATTTTCCCTAAAAAACAGTTTACAGCTGCTAATTCTATTTTTTGAGCATTTTCTCTGTCCTCTTCTGATGCTATAAGGAATACCCAAGACAGGGTACTATAGTAAAGGAAAAAGGTTTACTTTGGCTTCTGGTTCTGGGAATCCAAGCATGGCACGGGCATCTGCTCAGCTTCTGTGTGGGTCTCTTACTGTTCGCATAAGAGTTGCAAAGTGGAAGAAAAGAGAGTTTGCAAAGAATGCACATGATGAGCGAGGGAGTGAGATGGCACTGAATTCTATTCTTTATTTTAATTTTTGTGATACTGAGCATTAAACCCAAGGCTGTTGCACTGAGCCACACCCCCAGCCCCTTTTAATTCTCTTTTTGAGACAGGATATTGTTAAATTGCTAAGTTTTCCAGTCTGCATTTGTACTTGTGATTTTCCTGCCTCAGCTTCCCAGACTGCCAGAAATATATGTGTACACCAGTATGTCCCATGGAAATTCACTGTGTGACCACTGTTTTGTACCTAGTTGAGAGCCTCAAGAGTTATAATTCTAGGGGCTGGGGAGATAGCTCAGTGGAATAAGTGCTTCCCTGGAAAGCACAAGGTCCTGAGTTTGATACCTGGTACCACCAAAAAAAAAAAAAAAAAAAAAAAAAGAAAGAAAGAATTCTCTCATTCTGGCACCATTGATCTATTTCTTCTGCCATCATATCATGATCATTTTCTAAAGTCCACTCCACTAACACTTCTTCATGGAAGGATTATAGTTAAGTATGAGTTTGGGTGAGCACAGATCATATCTGAACCATAACAAATATACAGTTCATTGGTTTTTAGGATACACCCAAAGTTGCACAATGACTGCTATATTTAATTTTAAAGCAGTTTTATCACCTCAAAAAGAAATTACCTACTCCTTCTCTCTCCCAGCTCCTGGAATCCATTAATCAGTGTTTTGTCTCTATTGATCGGCTCTTTTCCTATGGAGGAAGGATATAGTGTTTTGTGACTGGCTTTTTTCCCTTAGTATAATGTTCTTAAGACTGTTTGTTGTTATAGTACTTGATTTTCTCTTATTTCCAAATAATATTCTATTTGTGAATTACTGCCATCTTTCTTTTCATCATCTGAGAGACAAGTGTACTGTTTTTCATTTTCTGGTTATTGTGAATAGTGTTATGAGCATCTGTGTTCGGATTTTGGCATATATGGATACACCTTTTGTTTTCTTGGTTAAATACTTAACAGTGAAATTCCTGGATCGTAGGAAGACTGCTTAACATTTTGAGGCACCAACACTTTCCCCCAGTGGTCCCACTTTATGTTCTTAGCATCAGCCAATGAGAGCTCCACATGTCCCCTGTCCTCACCAACATTGGTGTAGATGCCTTTTTATTTTTGCCATTCTATTTGATGTGAAATTGTATTTCATTATAGTTCTTATTTGCATCCCCTAGTTACTAATGATGAACTTGAAAAAACATGTTTATTGGATATTGTTTCTCTTTCTTTGAATAAATGCATATTTAAAAACTTTGACCATCTAACTAGATTTTCTCTTTTAAAGCCATTTTAGATTCACAGAAACATTGAGGGAAGGGGTTCGAACTTCCTATATTCTCAAGCTGTCTTCCCAATCCCTCCCCCCATTCAATCCTACATCAGCCACTGGTGAGGAGACTGCATGGATGCGTCATTATTACCCAAAGTATACAGCTTCCAGTAGGGTTCAGTCCTGGTACTGCACATTCCCTAAGCTTGAAAAAGTGTCTAATGCCATGTACTCACCACTGGGACTTCATATAGAATGATTTTACTGTTACAAAAATTCTCAGGGCTCTGCACATCCATTCCTCACTTCCCCAGACTATTGGGAACTGCTGAGCTTTTAAACTGTCCCCATTGTTGTGCTTTGTCAAAGTGTTACATAGTTGGTAGCATACAGCATACAGACTTTTCTTTTTTTATTTTTTATTAATTTTATTGAGAAACAAATAGCAATGAGACAGTTTTAAAACAGGTTGGTAGGACAGCTACAATAATTAATACATTGCATATTGTTGTCTTCGTAGTAGTTACTCATAGTACAAGATGCAGACATGATATCCTGTCCAAACTCTATTAGTATAAATCTTCCTTCTCATAGAATTAAGAGAAAGCAGCTATATATCCATCCTAACTGTTTTGTGTATACAGATAAAAAATGGTCTTTCATTTATATCCCACTTTTTTGTTTAGTTTTATCAGAGATGGGCATTCCATTTCCATTTAAAAATTGTAGGTGTTCGAATTCAGCAAAGTAATCCAACATAGTCCAGTAGTCCATAATACTAGTGGGTTATCTGTAGGACTGGCAACGTCAGAGTTGTTCACTTGAACCTCAGTGAACATATTACAGCTCAGCATATTAATATAGCTTTACTTTTTATACCTTATTGTTATACTTTTCTGCTGGATGATTAAGACCATGGATCTTTTTAACTCAGTAACGTGGAAGAAATTTTCCTCCATTTGTCTTACCATTTGACAACTTATTTCTTTGTAGCATGGAATAATGTCGAAAAGTAGCATAGTTCATGTCTCCATTGCCTTCTAGGCTATATCTTGTTTGCTTTTAAATTATTGCAAGTACAAATAGGGCTATTGTAAATATTCTGTTCAGGCTTTCCTGTCAACATTATTTCTTAATCACATTTGAGTAAATACCAAGGAGCAGGCTACATTATGTGGTAGGAGTCATTTTACGTAAGAATTGTGAAGCTGTGTGTCCACATGGCTTTACATTTTGCTTTCCAATCAGCAATCAATAAGAGTTCTTTGCTTGCTCCCTGCCCACCTTCCCTGCCAAGGCCTCACTGTATAGTCCAGGTTGGTTTCAAACTTGAATTCCCCTGCCTTGGCCTCTTGAGTTCTGGGATTATAAGTATGTACCATTATGTCTACCTAATTTTTCTTTTTTATTGTTGAATTAAAAAATTTAAGTATATAATCTGGACATAAGTCCCTTATAATTTTGACTGCTGTGTTCCTTTGATTTATTTTGATCTTGGTGCATCACTTGCATTACTTGTGATGATATGGGAAAAGCATTCTGTTATCTTAAATGCCAGAGAATGTAGGTGAGCTGCAAATCAGTGATGTTCCTCCAGGCCCTTCTGCAAAGAAACATATCTATTGTTCGTTCCACACTAGGGATCCATCTTGTTAGAGGCAGAAGTAGGAAAGGCTGCCTTTCACATCAGGACTTCTTTTATAGTTTTTAGTTGTGTTTAAGCTATTGTGGCTCTTGAGGTTTAACATTTAGAAACTAGTCTATTAAAAGTCAAACTTTTTCATATTATTATCTCTGAGATCAGCTTTCAAATCTACTGTAAATTGGGCATAGTGGCATACACCTGTAGTTCCAGCACCCTGGAAGGAGAAAAACAAGTTTAAATCCAGACTGGTAACATAGTGTTGTAGGGCCATGCTAGGGATGTTGCTCAGTATAAAGCTCAGGGTTCAATCTTTAGTTCTAAAAAATAAAAAAAAGGAAAGAACAGTACTATCCTGCTATATCAGATAAGGTCTCCTGAGTGCATGCTTAAGTCTAGAAAGATACAAATTGCAGGGACAGAGGCTCCCAGGGATAGAAAGTAACCCACGCATCATTCTGAAGAGTGAGCAGCAACTCTAAATTGTATTCTGGTTCTATGGTCATGGCTTCTCCATTTGTCTACAGACATAAATGTGTCACCAATGCAAATGGCAGTAGTTGAAGCAGAGAGGAGAAGCCAGTTTAAGGACATGGTGGTATTAAACAGGACCCCAGGACCAAAATGCAGATTGGCCTCAGAAACAAATCTCAAGTGTCAAATGTAGCCTCTTGCTTCACCCTTTACAGTTTATAAAACTACTGAAACTGCACATCTGTTGCAGTTCTCAGTGGCATTTCATAACACTCTGACCCAGTGGCACAAAACTGTAACTTCAGCATTTAGGAAGCTGAAGCAGGATTACACGCTAGAGGCCAGTGAGACTATATAGTGAGACCCTGTCTCAAAAATATTATGTGTGGGCCATAGCCTGATCTTTCTTTCTAAATTACACTTCCAAAATTCCCAGAAAAGTATACAGTTTCCCAACATAAAATCGATGTAGTATGGCCAGGGGAGGAGGGGATTTCCTACTGTAAAACCAAACCTTTCTGTAGTTACCAGGTAGATAGTGTGATGGGTGAAGGTAAAATTTCCTAAAGAAAGCAGACAAATCTGCTCTCCTTTCACTCTAGGTTGGACACACATTTGAAGCCAGAACTTCCTGTATCAGCATACATGTACAGCTTCCCCTGAAGTCTCGATTTAATGTGTGCTTCATGCTTGTGTGTCATGCTCAGTGACCTTCTCTACGCTCTGAGTTGGCAGCACTGACCTGTTTTCTTTTCCTACATTATTTTTCAATGCTTATGTGGTTTTGTACGTATATAATTTTTCTGAAAGACTCTTCTCTTCTTTAGTTGGCCTGGTGGGTCTTTTATCTTTTGGGTACAGCTTAATCTTACTTCTAGAAGTGGAGCTTATTTGCTTTTTTCTTTTTTCTTTTTTTTTCTTTATTTTTTTCTTTTGTATTTTTAGTACAGGGTCTAAAGGGTCTCACTACATAGATCAGACTTGAAGTGATCCTCATGTGTTCAGCCTTCCAAGAGCAGGGATTACAGGCGTGCACCGCCATGCCCACTCTCAATCACCATCTCAGCGCGCCTGAGGGGAGGGCGGAGCTGGCAAGGCACAGCGGGGATCCAACCCCGGCTGCTACATCTACCTAAGCTGGCGCTTTATGCTTTTTACACTTTTCTGGGGCCTTATCACATGCAACTACTGTTGAATTTGTCTCCTTTCTCGACCAGGCTGGATTTTTAAAAAGTGAACTATGTCGTGCTGTTTATTTCAGTGGTGGCTCACCATTGGCTGGAACACCATAGAAGTTCAAAAAAAAAAAAAAATTCTCACAATTCTTTTATGATTTTTCTCCAGTGCTAAACTGTCTCAACTCTCAACTCTCTACACTACCAGCAAACTATGAAGAGATTTATTTTATCCTTAATTTTTGTCTTTATTTTTAAATTAAAATTTAACTACATAAATGTTCTTTCATTTGTAACCTGTTCCCTACATTACAATACCTTTTATGCATAATCCTAATAAAAAACACAGCATACATATACTTCCATTCCCACTTACGTTTAAAACAGTTGAAGTGAGCCGGGCGTGGTGGCACATGCCTGTAATACCAGCACTTGGGAAGCTGAGGCAGGAGGATTGTTGTGAGTTCGAGACCAGCCTGAGCTATAAAGTGAGCTTAAGGCCAGTCTAAACTACATAGTGAAACCCTGTCTCAAAAAGACAAAATAAATAAATAAATAAATAAAATGAAACAGTTGAAGTGAATACTAACAAAAACGAAGTTAAAAAATCACCTAGATTTTCAATACAAATAAAAATTCTGGTTCTCCTTTTGCAATTTTAAATTAATGTTTCTCAATACCAGTCATAATAAGGCAGCTGGCACATCTCAATCCATTTCACATCTGTTCACCCCATTCCATTTCTTTCCTTGCAAAACCTAAGGGCTGGGAGGCCCAGAATAACACAGAAAGCACTGCCATCTGTCTCCTCCTCCTTCCTCCCATTCTCTGCCCCTCTGTCTTCCTCACTTTCTGTTTCAGCCCTCCTCCCTCCTCACCTGCTCATTTTTCTGTGAGGGACAAGCTGAAGTTTCTCTGTCATACTTGATTTTATTGCAATTTGTAAACTTGTAGACAGGGTCAGTTTCCTTTTCAGCGTGTTGGTTTTGGGCTGGCCAGATAGCTCAGCAGATTAAAGCACCTGCTAAGGCAGACAAAGGGCGTGGGGGGTCTGATCCCAGCCTGCCAGTTCTGGCCCGCCCCCGGGGTGTGCTGAGATTGCAATTGAGACTGGATGTGGTGTGCCTATAATCCCAGCTCTTGGAAAGCTGAAAAACAGGAAGGATCACAAGTCCGATCTGTGTAGTGAGATCCTGTAGACCTTGTAATCAATACGTAAAAAAGTATGTTGGTTTTTAATAAAGAAAATGTACAGTGAATCTTTACAAATATAAATTAATATTTCAAAATTTCCATTTTCAAAGTGACTTAGACTGAGATCAGGTAATCTTCGCAGCATCGGGGGCGGGGCATCTGTTCTTATTCAGTGGATTTGTTTGATGGTATCTATTTACTGTTCACACGCCAATCTAAGTACGGAAAAAGTCAGTAAAAATCTATGCACCTTATTAAGCATTCCCAGATGAGAGTGAAGCGGGGCCGGTCCATGGCCAGTGATTGGAGCAGTTTTCTGAAACTCAAAACCAATGCTGGTAATTCATCTCTCATTGGATTTTAAAAAGGAGATTAAACTGGAAAATGAAAAGGCCTGGAGAAGTGGCATTGTCAAGGACTCTACAGGTCTAGGCACTCCTAGGAACGCTACACTCCGTGACCTCCTCCCAGGTCCCCAGTTGATTTCGGGAGGTCCCATCTAAGGGACACCTTGGCAGGCGATCTGTCATCCACATCCCCGCGCCACGCCCTCTTCCGCATGCGCACTGTAAGCCTGAGCGGGTCTATCTCATCTAGGCCGCCCCGCCCCGCCCCGCCCCCGAATTCTAGTATCTGATTGGTCTGTCTATGGGACCGCCCCGCTGTTCAAACCAATGCGGAGGCCGTGTGAGGGCTCCGCCCTCAGCGGGCGGCGTGGGCGGGGCTCCGCGCTCTCGGGACAGAGCGCGGGGATGGCGGCCGCGGTGGCGACTGCAGCCCGGCTGTTGCGGCTCCGGGCGGCGCGAGCCGAGGGACCCTGGCGGCGGCGGCGCGGCGCGGGGCTGGCGCGGCCGAGCTTCCTGCAGCCCGGCGCCGCGGGCAGCGCTGCGGCTCCGACGCGGCACGTGGCCCACTTCACTTTCCAGCCGGACCCCGAGTCCCAGGAGCACGGTGAGTCGGGGGCTGGCGGCCCCGCCCCGTCCCTCTCTGCGTCGCCGGGGTCTGCTGGGAGGCGGCCGCGCTCCTGCCCTGCAAGTGCGGCCCTGGCGCCCGGGGGTGCGGCCCTGGCGCCCGGGGTGCGCGGGGCGCCGCCCTCTGCGGTGTCGGGGACCGAGGTGTCGGGAGACGCCCGCGCTCCCCGCTGTCACACCCCCTCCGGGGTGCTGCTGGCTTGCTCAAGCCCGGGCCAGCGACTTTAGGGGTGACGTTTAGAACTTTAGTGTTCTCTTTTCTTTCTTTTGATAGGTAGGAAAAAGCGGAGGGACGAGGTAACAGAATTTTGCCCGAGGCCACATGAGGCGTTCTTCCTAGAAATGGGGGGGGAGGGACACAAACCAACCAACCCAGGCGTCCTATTCGAGCCCGGTTCAGAGCTGCTGCTAAGCGAGCGGGGCTCCGAGCGGTACTCAGTTTGTGCGGGCTGCGTCGTCCCCTAGCGGGGGAGGAGCCTCCTAGGTGGCGAGGGAGGGAGCCGCGAAAGCGCCGGTGGCCCAGCCAGGACTTCACCAGGTCTAGCTCCTGCGGCTCTGGAGTCTCTCTTCAGAATATTAGGAGACGGCCTGAAAACATTCCCATTTCCTTGGCTAGTAACTTCTCACTTGTCAGGGCTGCCATTTTTGGAAGTATATCTTTTGAAAAACGGAGAGTGAACATTTATTGAGTAGTCTGCATTCATTGTCTCAATTTATGATCGGAATAGGTTTAAAAGGGAGGTAATGTTTTAGTCCTTTTTTTGCAGTTAGGATAACTGAGGTCTCGATATAGTTTTTCCAATTTTCACATGGACAAATACTCCAGGTCTGGAATCTAGTTAGGTACATTCCAACTTGCCATCCTAAAGGTGGTACCAGTGCGTGTAGAAACAGGTTACTGCCAGGACGGTCCAGTTTTGTGACAGTGGACACCCAAAGGTGAACGGCAGTTCTTTTTTCCGACAAATGAACCCTGAATTCCATCTTTGCAGTCATTCAGTACTTAGAGTGCAGATATGCTTGATCTCTTCTGCAGTTGGGAAATTTCTAAAATCTTAGTGATAACACGTTTATGTGTTGCTGTAAAAGTAATACAAACATTTTAGTTAATTTGCGTCACAGAAAAGTAAAAAGAATTGGATTTCACTTATTGCATTAAATATTGCTAACACTGTGGAGTGAATCTTTCCAACTTAATGTGTTTGTGTAACTTTAGTATGAGTGGAAATATAGTTTGTATTATTTAATCCAGAACATTTTTTCTTTAGGTTATCTTGGTTCTAGAGCCTTCTGCAGAATTTAAAGAGAAGTGATATGCCATAGAGTAGAGACACTGCAATTCAGTAGGTAGAATCTGATTGACATGGATTTGGGATCATACCACTGTCCGGAATGGAAGGAGGATGACCTAGGCGCGAATGGGAGGATTTGCTGTGTCGGTGGAGCTCCGCTCTGTGGACTCACTGATCCAAATGCTGCCTGGTACCAAGGCAACTTCACGATGCTATTGTGAGCTCTTAAAAGCAGATCGTTTTGTTTCTTTTCCTCCTGTTGCATTTTGAATTGCCTGTTTGTAAACACCTTACGGTGCTGTGGTAGGCATCCTGTTATGATCCACACTTTACAAATGAAGAGACTGAGATGCAAAAAGATTAAGCTTCTATTTTCAAAAATGTTTAAATCTCCCAGGTGACACTGCTCACAAGAGCTATTGCTATGCTTCAGTTTTAGGAACCTGGCTTTTTCTGGTTACAAAATGTTTGCTCCTGTGTTTTGTTGCTGTCTCTTACTTTATTCATTTCTTTACTTAGCACTTTTGTGTCTTTAATGCTGTCTCAAATCTGGCGTTACCTGGCCTCCTCCCTCTTCTCCTTTAATCTTTTATTTATTTATTTACTTACTTAGTACAGGGTCTTACTACACAGCTTGGTCTCATAGTGATCCTCCTGTCTCAGCCTCCCCAGTACTAGGAGTTGTTGGTATTTTTGTTCAGTCATTCAGCAAATATTCAATGGTCACATGAAAGTGCTGCAGACATAGCTCTGATCGAAGTCTGTGAAGGATCTTTACCCACTTGGAGTTTGGGTTCTGTGGGGCCCTAATATTCTGACTACATGCCATGTTTTTTAACAGCAGTGAGGATGAACTGGTTATTCATGATCAGCTGTAGATGCTATTTTTACCAATGGACAACCATTAGCTTATATTCTTGGCTCAGGAGAAATTGTGCTGCTACATTTGTTTTGTCTGAACTTCTGTGTTAAAAAGAATAGTAGTCAGTGTGGTTTTGAGATTTACCATGCACTTCGTTTTCTTTGAAAGGACTTGCTGGCCAACATGGTGGAGCACACCTCTGATCCCAGCACTATGGGAGTCTGAGGTAAAACATTTACACATTTGGGCCCAGCCTGGTCTACTTAGTGACATAGAAAGACTCTGTTTCAAAATAAAACATAAAATTGGCTGGGAACGTAGCTCAGTGCAAAGGCCCTAGGTTCAATTTCCTGTAGTGCGCGCGTGCGCACACGCGCATGCACACATACACACACACACACACACACAAACACACACACAGAGCTTATCAATGGTACCTCTTAGCACAGTCTACAAGTGGGTTTATCTTTGTGAGAACAAAGGTGTATTCTATAGATGATTCTTTCATAACCTATAGGAGAATAAATAATTCTCAGAAAAACAGCTAAAAGTATCTTTCCTGTGAATAGGATAATTTCTTCTCATCCCTTCTATGAGGTTTGCTGCAGCTTTGGGAGGAATTGAAAATAGATTGTAGCAGTATGAAAAATTGTCATTTATAATCTGTTAAAGAAGCATTAAGTAGAACTGTGGCTATTCTAAAAATATAATATTTTTCATCTATTAAGCAGTGAGAGTGGACCGAAGCCCTTCGTGCCCTAACGGAGAGTATACCTCAGTGGTAAGCACCTGGCCAGTGTGAGTTTCAAGCCCCAGCATAGGGGAGCGGGGCACGCTGTAATTCAGTGTCAACTCAATTGGTCAGCAGACTTAAAGTAATACCAGCTTAGACGTTTAGGCATTTGAACTGCTCCTAGGGACTGGTTTCATAGAAGGCAGTGTTTTTGTGGACCAGAGGTAGGGAGTGACCTGGGGAGGATTGAAACACATTGCATTTATTGTGTACTTTATTCCTGTTGTTACCACATTGTAATACATAGTAAGATAATTAGGTAAGTCATCCTAATGTAGAATAAGGAGGGCCCCGAATTTGTTTTCTTCCAAGTAGATGGGAGTGATGGGAGGGAATGACTCCTGAAGTGTATTGTTTATGTCCAGTCTCCTCCTTAGTCACATTTTGGTGTGTGGTCAGTTGCATGGTCCTTGTCACCTGCCACTCACAGACAGAGTTTTAAGATGAGTCAGCAAGCAGTTGGTTTATCCTATGCTTGACTCTATGCAGTCAGAGCTGTCTGCTAATGTAAATCTGTATTCACAGCCATTCCCCAGAACTTGCGTCAACTCCGCAGCTCCTCCAAAGCTACTCAGGCATTAGATTCTCCTAAAACGTGCATCCTCAATTCCTCGTGTGTGTAGTTCATGAGGGCTTACAGCCCTGGGAGAATTTCGTGCCACTGCTGATTTAACAGGGGTAGAGCTCAGAGGCTGATGGGAGTGACAGTGGCTGCCAACATGAGTGGGGCTCTGTCCTACTCTGCCCTTCACCCTCTGCTTGCTGGGTATCCTGGTTCCTAGGAGGTCATAGACTATGTTCTTCCATGCTTGAGGGCTCCTGTGCTAATAGATAAACAACACTAGTACTCTGTGAAATGCCTGAAATATGACAAGGTAAGAATGTCCTTGTGATTAAGGAAAAATTGACAAGCTATTACTGACTGATGTAGGACAATAAATAAGTATGCATAAGGGTATTTGTGGAGAAGAATTTCAGGAAGTTAAAATGGACTACAGTCCATTAGTCTTAACACATATAAATTAAAAAGTAATCGTGGACATAAGAAAAGGGTGTGTATCTTTTAATATGGATGATACAGCAATATATTCCTGAATAAATTCCTGTTATTTGCATCATGTATAAAAATATTAACAGGCTATTATTCTGGGCACAGATGGAAATATGGCATTTTTGATGGGGGAATGCCAAGACCTGGAACCTGGGCATTCAGCAACATTGAAGGGACTGGAGAGCTACCTGAGGCCAAGCAAGCAGGCAGATGGTCAGAGTGCCAGTGTGCAGTAAATAAGGGAAGGGTCAAAGATGTAGGGAGACAGGCGTCAGCTTGCAGAGCTTCTTCTTCAGTAGTGAGGTACTAGGAATAAGGTGTGAGTCTGACATGGTTAGGTATGAGATTATGGTGTTATAGTTGAGACAGGTGGAGCCAGGCTGGGCTAGGGAGGAAGTTGGGTGTCTAGGAAGAGAAGTGACTGGTGTCCTATTGTAAGAAGGTTGAAGGCCACAGCTATGGCTGCAGTGACAGACACTACAAAATAGACCTTGACTTTTGGGACACAAAAGTCCTGAAGAGCAGGAACATTAGATAGGGTGATGGCCAGGGTAAGCAGCAGGTTAGGTCAGTCACCACTGGGCAGATCAAACCTGCTGAGAGGTGGGCTCTGGGTCAGAAGATTCAGGTGGACTCCTGTGTCTGCTCTGAGCAATGGTTTTGGAGAGGAGCTAACTTCAACTTGTGGAATGACTGTGGACACTGGGAAGCAGCAAGGCTTCAGTCAAAACTCTAAAATTCTCACTTTTCAGAACTCTAGTACTTGGGATTTTACCAGATAAGACCTCTTAGTACTATGAAGAATAGTGCTAGGTGTGTGTGTGGGGGGGCAGGGGTGAACTTCAGATTCTAACAGTGAGGAGATGACATCCATTCAGCATGGAGAGTGTCAGACATTGTTCTAAGTGTGTGTTGCTCCATTCATTACTCTGAAAATCTGTGTAAAAGGAGACAGGTATTGGCTCACAGAGATTTTTCTTAACAAGGCAAGAAGGCATGGGGCTGACATGTTCGGGCATGATATTATGATGTTCTCCAGACAGCCGTGCTGGGTTCTAAACTGTTGTTTTATGGGACATGACTGTTGTCAAGGGCATGTTAAATACATGCCACTGGTGCTGTATGTCTTTGTACCTGTGGTTCCTCACATCTGCTTACAGGCTTTCATTTAATGTTCTTACCCTGCCTCTCACGTGATCTTTTCCCAACTTTCCATAGCTGTTATTGTCTACACACATTTAGACCCTTAATTATATTCTCTTTCCTTTTTTAAAACTTGTCTATATATTGTTTAATGTGTGTAAATTTTGCCTCATTTCTGAGCTTATGGAGTTTGTGTTGCTTTTGTGTCTGCCACAGTCTCGGTATCCTTATAAATCCAGTAAAAATACATGATATATTCTCACTCTGGCTTTTTCTTGATTTCTGATATGACTTTTAATTAATTTGTAATGAACCATTCAGAAAATGATTATCTTTACATATTTTACAAGGTATGAAATGGTACATCTTTTGTTTTCTACAGGGCAAACTCAAAAAATGAATCTTTTTCAAGCAATAACAAGTGCCTTGGACAACTCCTTAGCCAAAGACCCTACGGCAGGTGAGTTTCGTTGTGCTGGACCAGGAGCTGTGGTAACTCCAGGGCTGAATGCTTGCTTGGAGTGTGTTGGGTAATATTGTAGCTGCTGGAATTGTAAGAACACTGGACCAGGTAAGTAAGGGTAAATAATCAGGCTCTGCTACTGACCATTTCTGAAATACATTTGTTACAAATTAGTTCCCATATGTGTCTACAGTAAGTTCACTTTCATTGTATATGTCGTCCCAATGTTAATACCTTCTCCTATTATGCAATCATAAGGAAAAACCCAGAAGAATACCACGTGTGTAGGTATTTATTTATAAAATGAACTTTAAATTTCCATACATTTTTTTATTTTGATTCGCTGTCATCATTTACTTGTAACATTTATTGGAACATGATACATTTAGTATTTATAAAATTTTTTATAGGTTATTAGATCTTCATCTTATTAGATGATTGATATAGAAACAGTAATCTTACTGTGTTTTCCACATTTGGTCGGCTTGACATAATATACATGTAGGTTAAAATATATATATTTTATACTAGTAGATTACGCTGTATGTATGTACACATGTATATCTATATCATTTTAAAGAAATATTATGGACTTCCACTTGAGAATCCTTGTTTTTTTTTCTTTTGTATTTTAGGGAAGGATGTACAGGGTGTTCAGGGTCTCACTACTAGATTGGATTCATAGTGATCTGCCTGTTTACAGCCTCTCAAGAGCTGGGATTACAGGTGCATGCCACCATGCCCAGTCTCAATTGTGGTCTCAGTGTGCCCCGGGGCTGGGGCTGGCATGGCAGGCCCAGGGATCAAGCCCCCGGCCCCTGTGTCTGCCTCAGCAGGTGCCTTAATCTGCTGAGCTATTTGGCTGGCCCTGAGAATCCTGTTTTAAGTGAAAATCAGATTGTCTTTTTAGGAGGAAGTAAAAGCTAGAGGATGATCGGCCTTTGCTTGTTTCAAATGCTATCTGAAAATCATGACCCCGATGAGTGAAACAGTGAGCAGTGTGAGTTATTGTCCTGTGATCCACACGACTGCTGGGTGCATTCTGCCCTAGAGCTCAGTGCTGTGAACACCCAGTTTCTTATTTTCCTCACTATACTATAAAGCTCCGCTAACTGTCCACACACTGTGTTCTTCACTGAGTTACTGTATGTCCTGCTATTGTTACTTCCTTCCTGTTTTAGCAATCTGAGTTCCTTTGCCAATTGAGACCCTTCCCTTAGCCTCGAATGCTTTTTCCTTGAGCTCCTAGATAGCTGACACTTACTGTGTCCTGCATATAAGAAATCACTGACCTGGGGGCCTGGGCGTGAGTTATAGTCCTGCCGCCAGCTTTCAGACTTGGCAAGTCAGTATACTTTAAATTTTTCTGTAAGTTTTTATAATGTCATTGTGCAGTTTTGGTGTCCTGTGCTAATGCCCTTCTTCATGAGGAGTTGGTACACGCACAGAGCACACCTCGATTCTTTTGTTTTTCCCTTTTATCTCTCCCCATTTGTCCTTTGGCCCTTTCCCCTTCTGCAGAAGATCCATCTTCCTATTTCTTATTTTCTGTCTTTTGTTTTGCTGCTTATTTATAGTTTTGGTTTCTCGTATGAGAGACCCAATATCTAGGCTCGTATGTCCAATTTATGTCACTTGGCAGCTGTACGTCTCCGGTGGCCTCATTTTCTTTATAGGTGAAGCAGATGAGGTTCTGGATCAACAATTCTGTCTCAGCTGCAGTTGCTTTGCTTTGCTTTGCTTTCTCTGCCTTTCCCAGTGTCTGGAGATGCCCCAAGACTGTCACAGCTATGTGCGATGGGGCCCGCTGTCAGCCAGTGGGTGGAGACAGGGCTGCTGTGTGTTTGCAGCAAGGTTTCCCTGCAGAAGGCCATGAAGCCCACCTGCCAGCAGTGTCGAAGTTGTGAGACCTGGATCTAGAAGTACGGTCCATTTCTGTCTTAGGATTTAAAATGTACACATTTCATTGTTTTTCATGGTTAGCATTATTGAGGGATTGTCTTTCAATACTGTTTTTCAGTAATATTTGGTGAAGATGTGGCCTTTGGTGGAGTCTTCAGATGCACAGTTGGCTTGAGGGACAAGTATGGTAAGTCGGTTCCTATATGAACACTGACCTTACAGCGTTTATCCTTAAAGATCTCGAAAATGTGAAATACACCTGTTCAGCCTCCATGTTCTTACTGAATGGATTTCACTTCCATAGCTACCTGGAGTGCCCTGTGGCCACAGATTTCTCTAAATATGTTTTAACTCCATCATTCTCTGATGTAGCTCGTATGCACCATGTACTCTAATACCCCAAAATAAAAGAGAATATAATAGGAAGATGGGTCTTCTACAAAAGGAGCGCGAGCCAAAAAATGAACCAAATAAATGAGCAGACTATTATCATGTCATTATCTGTTCAAGAAAAATGGAGCGAGTTATAGGAATGGACTCACATGACTAGGGGCGAGTAAGTCTGTGGGTTGCGTCATCTGTTGCAGTCTTGGTACCAAATTCTTTTTTCCCTGGGAAACTTTAGTCTGTTCTCTCAGTGCTTTGAGTTGAGTGGGTGGCACCTTCCCTTGTGAAAGGCAATGTTCTGTGTGCAGCACTGCTGATGCCAAGGTTAATCATGTCCCCAACACCTGGCCTTCACAGCAGCATCTAGATCTGAGTGTCATCAGATCGCCGGGCCCGAGGTCGGGCCAAGCTGACCTCAGATTCACAGAAGCTTTCTTTCTGCCTCCTCTAGGCTGTCCCTTCTCTCTGTCACCCACATGCTGTTGTGTGATTGATTTCTATCTTTGGTTTTATTCACTCCATTGGACTCCCACATAGAGCCATCAGAAGATATTTGGGCCATCCTGTAATTCCTACCCCTACGATTTGCAATGTGTGGAATGCGTCTTTACCCCGCACTGTTAAGGATGCCTGGGAGGTGTTTTGACCTTTTATTTTTGATCTCTGTCTTATGTAGAAGTCAGCAAAGGAGGTAAGTTTGGAGGCAGGAGGGCTTGATGTGTCTCTCTCTGTTCATTTGTCTCTGGCCTGTTGTGCTCACATATGCTCAAAGGGTAAGGGCCAAGGGGCTGATGATGTTCTTTTAAGTTGGTGCTTCTTTCCCTGTTGCACTGTGTTGGAGCCTACGTTGCATTTAGGTCCAGGACCCTGCAGGCCGTTCCATCTTCCTGGGAACTTCCAGCTTGTTCTTTTGCTTCCTGCTACAGCCAGTTTGGTTTCTGGGTTCAGGCCCTCTGCTTCTACCTGTCTGTTCTCAGCTGTTTAGTTTGACATAGTTGGGCAAAAGCTTATCTGTTCTGCTTGTTGGGACTCCTACAAATGTTTAGATCTCAGAAAAATAATTAAAAACTTTCTAGTGTCCTCTGCACTTGTTCTGAATGGGCTTGAGGCCTGAGATTGCATTTTGCTCCTTCACTTTGTCATTTCGCATAGCACTGACCTCTGTCTGACCTTTGGTGTACAGCTTTGTTGCAGTTAGAACCTTAGCACCTACTGAAATTCAGGTGCAGTTCTGTTAAGTTTGAGTTTATCCAGTTATGCCTGCCCTGGGTCTAGCTGTTGTGTTCGGCTCCTTCCTGCTGTAACCCTTGGAAGCGAAGCGTTGTACCACTCTGGCACAACAGTGAACCTGTGGTGCCCCTCTGTTGTGCCCCTGACCCAGGGGGCACAGAGGAGCACAGAAGCTCTCCCACACATTAGCCGGCCTGGGTTTGGGCTGGGTCTGGGGGGTCATGAGAATGCATCAGCAATTCTCACTCACTTGGTGGGCTTGGGAGATGGGCTCTGGAGGGAGGGAGGGGTCCTGAGAGCGCAGCAGAGGATCTCACTCATGCGGGGTGCCTGAGTTTTGGTCCGGAGGGGTCCCGCGGGGCACGGAAGCCGGAAGCTCTCCCACACACTTGCTGGGCCTGAGCTTGGGCTGGATCTGGGGGTCCCAAGAGCATTGCAGAAGTTCTCAGTTGGTGGCCTAAAAGCTTTCTAAATTTGATTTCACCAAAAATATTATATATTCTGTATAGACAGTTTGGGAAAAGCATGCCAGAGAGAATGAAATTGATCATGTACTTTCACAGATAACACAGAGAGATCAGGGCCACACGTAGGTGTATCAGTTGATAGATGCACTGTAGAGTGATGCTTTTACAGCTTGGTCTTTTCTGTCTGGTTGAGCCATGCTGGCGGATCATGTTCAGCCTTCGCTGTCCTCCCTGCCAAGTTGTCATGGTGGCCTGCCATGTGCTGTCCGAGCTGGACAGTTCTCTGCTGCCTGTCTACCCATGTTCTGCTCCATGGCACTCCTCTGGCTGTAGCCGCTCGGGCTGGGACATTTTATCCAGGCCTCCTGTAGCTCATAAGTTAGCGATGTCTGAGTTGCCAGACCTCTGTCATGGCTACTGATCTGGGTGTCCACATCTTCTCCTCACTGCTCCATAGTCACTTGAAATCCACCATGTTGAGGGCCAGACTCATCACGCACCTCAGCAGAGGCATAGAGGCATGCTGCTACTGCACTTCCTGCGCTGGGGAGTGTGGCACTGTCAGGTCAGGTCTGTGAGCCTGAATCCAGGGAGGTCCTAGTGTCTTTCTTCTTTCTTATTCCCTACATCCAATCCAATCTAGAGCCCTTTCTGGTCTTTTTCTTGGTCCAGGAAGTTTATATTTGTAAACTCATGGATAAGTTGTTAGAATCCTGTCAAGTTAATTATAATCTACCACTTATAGTGCAGCCACATTGTGAATAAATACACTAAGGCATCTTTGTAGTTATGGGGAGCAAAGGGGTCCTAAGTCCAGCCATGGTGATGGTTATCCAGAACAGAGGCCTTGACCCAGGGCCCAAGTGGGTTTTAGTCATTCATCAACAAAGGAGTGGCTTAAGCATGAGTGATGGTGAGAATGGTGGGAAGAATGGCACTCACTTGAGGTGGGCGCCACAAGCTGGGCAAGTAGGAGGTCTGCGTTTACCCCAGCAATATGCAGAGAGAATGATGTGCAGAAAGAGTAATCTGCATGATATGACTGAGATGGCATGTAATGTGTTGCATACTACAGCATGGAGCATGGCTCTTTGTCCCGGGTGGGGGCTTTAGGGGAGACAGGTCTGTGGTCTTCAAAGACTACACCAACACCTGGCCAGACCAGCATGCATTGCTTATAGCCAATGAAGGGGATAAGGAAAAGCCAGCCCTGTACTTAGCAATACACAGAAATAGGGTCAGGCACAGCCAAAATGGAGATGACTGCTCTTATTTTAAGGAGAGCTGCCCAGGTGGTCCTTCACACAGTCCTATAATTTTACCTTTGGAGTTTGTGTGTAACTGGCATCTTGTTTCTAGTGTTTCAGGTCTTTCATTTTGTCTGTCAGAGAAACTTCCAGTTTTTGATAATCATCATTCCTTTGCTCTTCCTCTCCTTCAGTCCATTCCCTGGGAGTCATCAGTGTTTGCATTGTACAAATGCACATTTCTTAGCAGGATATATGAGAGACTGAGATTTACCTGACTTCACCCACAAGTTTTTAAAACAATGGAGGATAGAGTCTTCACCTATGCTCTCTGTTGTTCTGGTCACACTACCTGGGTCTGCTCACCTGGCAAACTCGCAGTTGTCCTTCCCAAGGTTTCTCTGTGAAGCTCTTCCTGGCCCTCCAGGCTGACTCAGGCATTATTTTTGTCACCGGTTAGATTGTACCTTTTTCTACTGTGAGTAGAAAGCTGTCTCTGTCATATCTCCCCTCAGACAGCTTTTCAAAGGCCGTACATCTGTAAGATGTCTGAGCATCCGTAGCACCTAAGATTGACTCTGGAGGTGTTCATGAAATCGGTATTTTTGCATGAACTTATCCTTTGTTCTGTAAACAGGTGTGACCACCTGCCTCAGCCAGGGGTTTTTCTTGTGTCCCTGTAATTACTTTGGTTTGGTTGGTCTGATTGTTTTCTTATAAAGTAGGCTAAAATGGGGAAACTTTGAGACAGAAGTCAGTACTTAAAGGACCCCTGCAGATTTGTGCCTATGTGGCAGGGAACTAAACTAATTAATGGCTAATTACCTTTTACTGTAGATAGCTGCTGTGAAGTTTTAGAACTTGAGGACTAAGTAAGGAAACTTTCATTAAGAACTAGTTGATCCAGTTGGACAAATCAGGCCAACAGATAGCTCAGCAGACTAAAGCTCCTGCTTAGGCAGAGTGCAGAGGCCGGGTTCGATCCCCAGCCTGCCATGCCAGCCCAACCCCCAGGCACACTGAGAGGATAATTGAGACTGGGCATAGTGGCATGTTTCTGTAATCCCAGCACTTTGGGAAGCTAAAAACAGGAGGATCACTACGAGTCTGATCTACGTACTGAGACCACGTACACCTCACAGACCCTGTCCTAAGTGCATAAAAAATAAAGAAAAGTTGGATAGATCAGTGCTGCTCTCTGATAACAGCAGGCTTCTGTATGGAAACATTAATTATACTGCTGTGTGTATTATGTGTATATATTTGCATATTTAAAAAAAGAAAAACAATAAGAATTATTTTTATAATCTCTACTTTCTTGAGAGTAGGCCTGGAATTTTGAGCTATACAGGAAAGTCTCTAGCATTTTTTTTTTTTTCGTTATGTCAAATTAACTTAATAGCTCTGCTCCACTAATATAACAAATTTATTGTTCATCCCACTGCTTTGTATGCTGCAAAGTACAAAGAAGCAGCAAATGATCTAGAAATTTTTTTATATTACATATTCTCAATAGAATTAATTTTGTTCTATTTTTTTGATTTCCTTCTAGCCCAACTGAGCATTACATTTTCTGTCTACTGTCATTGGGGAAATTTCATTTACGAGTAAAATATTAATAATGCAAAACTACTTATTTTTTTAAACTGCTTAAACACTGCAAAAATTTAACATTATCATATGCATTTTTTTTTAAAGCTAACATAATTTGAGTGTATAAGAACTAAAAAGCTGTTAATATAGTTGAATAAATTGCGTGAAATGACATCTCCAAAACCACTTGAGAAGGAGCACCTGCCCCCGAGGAGTGCGGAGCAGGAAGGCATACTCGGCAGTAGGTGGCAGCCTGTGCTTCGGGTTGAGACCATTCCTGCTCCTGTGGAAACTGGAACTGTCACACATCGTCTCATATTCCATGGGGAGGTCGGCTTTGAAGGGACTCAGGTTTACTGACACAATGTTGTGGCACTGACTACTTTTTACTGTTAAAATGAAGCAACCAGGCCGTTAGAGCCGATACTGTAAAAAACAAAGGATGCTGTAAGAACAGGAGCAATTTTGTTTTGGAGATTATCCAGATGAGTGTGAGTGTGAGGTTGTGGAAGGGCTTCCTCCTCCTTCCCCTGTCCTTCGATAGAACAAGATAATATGAATGCCGTGTGTCACGGGTTGGGCTTTTTGTAAGGGGAACAATAAAATACAGGACACATATTTTACAAGATTGTTTTGTAATGAATCACCCAAGTGATCTTGTACAAAGAGTGCAGGAAATATGTCATGCACTAAAACCAAGGAATCTAGCTGAGGGCCTGCATCCTACTATTCCACATGAGTGCTGTATCAATGCTCCTTGCAAGTCCAGCTGGAGGCCTAGAGCCCATGACAATGTCTCATGCAGGCCTGTTTCATGGATCTGGGCTGGGAAGGCTCAAAGGTCAGTGGTGGAAGCTAGAAAGTCTGTGCCAGCCAGATGAAGGACCTGTGCTAGCAGGTGGAGGGATCTGTCCTTGAGCCAGGAAGCAACACTCAAGGTGAAAACCAGAGAAGAGCTTCGCTGCAAAGTGCCACAGCCACCTTCAACAATAGTGAGGTCCTGAGGTCCTCCAGTGATGAGGAAAGCCGAGTTCCCATCAGGAAAGCCAACACAACAAGCTTCTCCAGGAGGCTAAACAGTGTACTGTCTTCCCCTCCAGAGCCAGGAAGCGCTGCTCAAGGTGAGGACTAGGAATCCTGAAAGTGAACCACAGCTATCCTCAGTGACAGTAAAGCCCTGAGCTCCTCCTCTGACAGGAACAGCTAAGTTCACCATGAAAGCCAGGTGACAAGGTCCCAACCATGACAGGGTCCCAAGGCAGAACAGCCTGGGAGAGCCAGCAGCTGCCCACAGTTCCAAGGGCTTCTCCAAACAGCTTTCCTAACAGCCTCCCTGTCTTCCTCTTAGGCTGCTGCTGGCAATAGCCCTCACACACCCAGAGTGGTTCGATTAAGCCACCCACGACATCCACCCAGCTTGCAAATGAAAAGAAACAGGCTAGGATATCCTCATTAAGTCAGTGCACTTCCATGGGCAGCTGCAAGTGTAGGTGATGAGCTCTCTGTGAACAGCAGCAGTTGGATCAAGGAGAGTTCCAGGGAGGCAGGTGATGGGCGAGGGCATTTCGCGGTAGGTGATTTGCATAGTGAGTGTGATTTTTATGTTGACTGCCCCTTGCACAAGGTCTGTACCCTCTTTGTGTGGGTACTCTATTTCAGCAACAAGGTGTGTCAGGTTCAGTGTGTGCTTTTAGCCCTATTCTATACTGTTCGAAGTATTGCCTGGTTGCCACTCTGAGAGTGTATTTGGTCCACATCTTGGAGGAAAATGGGCAAGAAAAATGAGTCCACAGGCCTGCACATAGTCCTTTTCACAGACTGGATATTTTTCCATGACTGTATTCATTCCTATGCACTGCACGTGCAGTTATCATAGCAGTTTGGGGAAACTAATGTAACTGTTGCTTGTTTTCTTATGTAAATATCACAACTGTTGTATTGGACCCTTTAATACACTGATGTCAGGAAGACAAACTGGGACATGTCCGTCCATAAAGGAAGCAAGAGTTCTTGTACAAAATGCCAGTGCTTTGGGAGTTGACTTTGGGCTCCGTGTCCTCATGCCTAGTGAAGTGCAGGGAAAAGACAAGCCTGTTCTCATGGATATGTTTACACAGTTCCATGTGCTCTTTGTGTTCTTCTTTTTCAAAAAAAAAACACACTTTCTTCATGCATAAATTCTTTCACGTTTAGAAGTTTGTGAGTGTAGCAATTGTTGTGTTATCCTGGAACCAGGGGCTACTTTATGCACTTTGGTTTCTCTTGAGAAGTACAATGAGCTATAAATTTGAGGGGATGAGCAGAATTCTTGATGATTCTCTTTTGCTTTTACATGAATCATGACACTAACATCTTACACAGAAAAGGTGGCCTTCTAGTGTATATTTTTGTTGCAAAAAGGTTAGCTTGAATGATAATCGTATTTTGGGATTCAGTGTCAGTGCTGTACAGAATGGCTGTCTGAGGTGAGCTCTTGGCCTCTGAGTGACTGAAACTGATTTTACTGAAAAACTCTTGATAAATTTATGAATATTTCTCAGGGAAATGGAGCACATCACTTATTCCTCCTATTAAAGTATATTCCTGACTTCAAATACAGATTACGTACAAGATGTAGACTAAAGTAATCTCATTGTACTGGGAATGTAATGAGAACAGATATTAAATTGGTGTAAATCTTATTCTTGTTCCAGTAGTTATTAAAGTATTGTTAGCTTCAAGTCATTTTCTTATTTCCTGAGTGTCATGCATTTTAAATTGCTCCTGTTATTACAAAGTCCTTTGTGTTTCTAAAAGTACTCATGCCATAGTACTGAATGAACATGTTTAGCACGACTTTTTTTTTTTTATTTTTTTTATTTTTATTTTTTTTATGAGTGCTCTTTTCAAACATTAATCTTTCTGGAAAATATTTGTGGAAAAAATTCATTATACAAAATTTACCATTTTAATCATTTTTTGTGGCTTTCCAAAGATTACATATAAATGATCAATGAGTATAGGAAAAAAATGTTCAACATCACTAGCTGTAAGTGAAACAAAACACCTCCCTGGGGTATGCCTCACACTTATTAGGGTCTGTTAATAGAAAACCGGAAAGTAGTATTGCTGAGGACTGGAAAAAATTGGAACTGGTGCCCATAAAGCATGGAAAATGGCACAGCTGCTGCAGGAGGCAGCGTCAGCTCCCAAAATATGAGATTTATCATGTGACCAGCAGTAGGCCTTGCCCTTGATCCTGTTTTGTCCTCTTGAAGGAGTTACCTTAGAAAATGGGGTTCAGATATGATCAGCACATGCTGCATTTATTGCTTTGATGACTTAATGTGAATTGCTGTTCCAGAAAACAGACTTTTTAAATTAATTACTTAATTATTTTGTTTTATTGAGGAACAAGTAGCAATGAGACAGTTGCAAAACTGATTAATAGGACAGTTTCAATAATTAATACATTATACATTGTTATCTTTGTAGTCGTTATCCATAGTACAAGAAGCAGACAGGATATTCTGTCCAAACACCATCTTTCTACTCATTGAGTTAAGCGAGAGTAGCTATATATCTATCCTGACTATTCCACATATACAAATACAAAATGGTTCTTCCTTTGTATCCCCCCCTTTTTTTTTTACTTAGTCCTGTCAGAGATGGCTATTCCATTGGCATCTAAATGCTATAGGTGCGTGAATTCAGCAAAACAATCCAACACAGTCCAGCATTCCACAATATTAGTAGGTTATCTGCAGAAGTTGTTGACTTGAGCCTTTCACAGCTTAGCATATTTATATGGCTTTACTTTACATACCTCGTTTTTATACTTTTCTGCTGGGTGGTTAAGATCAAGATAAAGCAAGACCTATGTAACAAGAAATGTAACTTTTGTATCTGATAAGGTCAGTCACATGCCTTTAGGATTTATCCTGTAACTCCATATCACACTTTGTAGAACCTTTGCCAATGTCAGCATTGTGGATGAGTCACAGCCATTGTTTGACCAATTTGTTCTCTGTGAAAGCCTGAGAGAATGTTTTCTCTCCATATGACTCTCCTTAGGCACATCCTACATCCTGATCACTTTCCTCTGTGGCCCCATAATCTCCTTGATCAGAAAATTTGGGACACAACTGAGTTACATGATGTTACAGTACAGTTTCTCCTATGTCCTGTATCTTCACTGACCTTTAAGGCTAGGGCCAAAATTTTGGCTGACTTTACAGCTCTTCTTTTTCTCTAATTTTTGATCTGCAAACTCAGGTTATTAACCTTCCAGAAGAGAAGCTTATTATTACCTTGCAACATATGTATTTCAGTTTACCCTAACTGTCTAAGTAAATCAATCATGTTAGGCATAACATAGGACAGGTATTTTTCATCATGTATTGATATGTTAAACTTAAGTCCCTACAGAATATGAAAAAAATGATTTAAAAAATAGGAATAAACACTTACATAGGTTTACACAGAAATTTAGATCTAACCATATACAGCATTGTAGCAGGATAATCCTTGTGTCATTTTTTCATTTATTACCCTTAATTTAAAAAAGAAAAAAAAGCTTTTACTTGACAGACAGTATGGTTATATTTGGTGTGTCATGACAAGAAGTACTTATTGAGAAGACCAGAAGGACAGGTATTCCAAGCATGACCCTTCTATTACACATTGCTATCTTCAGTGCAGTTGCTTGGTTCACAGGTATCAGCATATACAGTTTAGTCAGGGTGAGAATCCTGCCAATTAAGTGCTAGTTTCAAAAACCTGATGATGTTTCTCAGTACCATTGCCTTACCCATCTGGTGCCCCTGTCATGTTTCCTAGCTTTTCTCCTTGCCCTCTCCTTATTGTCCAGTTCTTAAGTTCTTGCTTTCTTTTCAATTGTGCCATACCATTCTATTTGTATTTCTTCTTTTTAGTCCTTATCATAGGAAGACTATATGATATTCACACATGTGGGTCTGGTTTATTTCACTTATGAGTATATCTTCAAGTGGCATCTATTTAAATATGAAGTCTTCGAGTTTATCATTCTTTATAGCTGAGTAATACTCCATTGGATAAATGTACCACATCATTTCTTACCACTCCGCATGTGACAGGCATCTTGGTTGTTGCTAGGATTTGGCGCTTACAAATTGTGCTTCTATAAACATAGGTACACATATATCACTGTGATACGACGTTTTCAGATCCTCTGAGAAAATTCTCAGTAGAGAGATAGCTGGTTTGAATGGGATTTCCAGTCCTAGTTTTTTAAGGAGTCTCCACACTGATTTCCATAATTGTTGCACCAGTGTACATTCTCAATAGTGGAGAAGTGTTCCTTTTTCCCCACATCTGTTCCAACATTCCTTGTTTGTTGATTTCTTTATGATAACCATTCGTTCTGGGGTGAGATGGTATCTCAGTGTTGTTTTAGTTTGCATTTCACAGATGGCTAGTGATGTGGACCATTTTTTCATGTGTTTATTCACTTTAACTTCGTCCTCTGAGAAGTGTGTGTCATTTCTGGATTGGGTCTTTAAATTTAGGGGACCTAATGTATTTTAGTTCTTTATAAATTCTAGAGAGCAGATCTTTGTCTAAGGGCTTATTCATTAAGATTTTTTTGATATTTATGTGTTATCTTTTCATTGTGTTGGTAATTTCTTTTGACATGCCAAAACTTCTTAATAAGAGGTGGTCCCAGTCATTAATTCTTTCAAGTATTACCCATTCAATTTGATTTTTGTTCATGAGCTCTTTGCCTACCCCCATGTGTTCAAGAGTTCCTCCTACTTTCTCTTCTAGGAGATTTAGTGTTTCTGTTTTAATGTTTAGATCTTTAATCCATTTTGAATTTATCTTAGTGCATGGTGATAGATCTGGGTCAAGTTTTAGTTTTCGGCATACAGACAGCCAGTTTTTCCAGCACCATTTGTTAAAGAGGCTATCTTTCTTCCAGTAAGTGTGTTTGGCCCCTTTTTTGAAGATCAGGTGGCTGAGTGTGTTTGTAGAGGCCTCTGCATCTTCTAATGTATTCCATTGATCCTCAGGTCTATTTCGTTGCCAATACCATGCTGATTTCATCACAGCAGCTTTGTGGTATAATTTCAAGTCAGGAATTGTATTGTCTTCTGCCTTGCCTTTGTTGCCCAAATTGCCTTTGCTATTCTAGGTCTTTCCTGGTTCCAAATGAATTTTAGGAATGATTTCTCTTCCTCTGTGAGGTATGTTGGTGGTAGTTTGTTAGGGATTGCATTAAATCTGTACAACAATTTTGGGAGTATGGCCATCTTCACAATGTTAGTTCTTCCTATCTAGGAGCAGCGAATATCTTTCCATTTTCTGAAATGCTCTATGATCTCTGTTTTCAGAATACTGTAATTTTCATTAAATATATCTTTGACTTTTTTGGTTAGATTAATTCCTAAGTATTTCATTTTCTGCAGTACTATTGTAAATGGTATTATTTCTCTAATTTCCCACTCAGTGTGTTTGTTATCTGTGTAGAGAAATGCTATTGACTTTTGGGTACTGACTTTGTATCCTGCTATGCTACTGAATTTCTGTATCAATTCTGGTAGCTTCTTGGTGGAGTTTTTTGGGTCTTCCAAGTAAAGTATCATGTCATCTGCAAATAGTGATAATTTAAGTTGTTCTTTACCTATTCTTAATCCATTTATTTTTATCTCTTTTCTAATGTCTCTAGCTAATGATTCCAGAACTATATTGAACAGGAAGAGGTGATAGAGGGCATCCTTGTCTTGTACCAGATCTGAGAGTAAAAGATTTCAATTCTTCCCCATTTAGAGTTATATTAGCCCTTGGATTGTCATAGATATCTCTTATCAAATTGAAGTAGAGGCCTTCTATTCCAATTTTATGTATGACTCTGAACATAAATGAGTGTTGGACATTGTCAATAGCCTTTTCTGCATCAATTGAGATGATCATATGATTTTTACATTTCACTCTATTGATATAGTGTATTACATGTATAGATTTTCAAATATTGAACCATCCTTGCTTCCCTGGGATGAATCAAACCTGGTCGTTTTGTATGATCTTGATGATTTGCTGTATTCTATTTGCTAGGATTTTATTGAGGATTTTTGCATCTATGTTCATGAGGGAGGTTGGCCTGTAGTTCTTTTTAGTTGTGTCTTTCCCTCATTTTGGAATCAGTATAAGACTTGCCTCCAGAAATGATTTTGGGAGGACTGTTTCCTTTTCAATTTCATTGAAGAGTTTGAGGAGTGTAGGGATTATATCTTCTATAAATTTCTTGTTGAATTCAGCCGTGAATACATCAGGACCTGGACTTTTCTTTGTCGGTAGTTTTTTTTATTACATTTCATATTTCATTGGCTGTTATTGAGTTATTGAGAGTTGTTATGTCTTCTTGATTCAGTTTTGGTAATTTTTACCTTCCTAGAAATCTGTCCATTTCATATGTGTCTTCTATTCTGTGAGCATAAAGTTTCTCAAAGTAGCTATTGATCATCTTCTGAATTTCCACTGGGTCTGTGGTGATCACACCCTTTTTATTCCTTGTTCCTTGTATTTGATTTTTTTATTTCCTCTTTTTGATGAGGTTGGCTTGGGGCTTATTCATTTTAGTTAAGCTTTCTAAGAACCAGATTTTTGATTGATCTATTAATTGTTTGAACTGTTTTCTTCATCTCAATTGAATTAATTTTTGCTCTAATATTTATGATTTCTTTCCGTCTTTGAGCTCTGGGTTTGGTTTGCTCTTCGTTTTCTAGATGTTGGAGGTGCAACATTAGGGTGTTTATTTGTTCCAATTCTGTTTTCCTGATGTGTGAGTTCACAGCTATGAATTTCCCTTTGGGAACTGCTTTCATTGCATACCATAAATTCTGATAATTTGTACTTGAATTTTCATTGAGTTGCAGATATCATTGAATTTCTTGTTTAATTTTGTCTATACCCCACTGATTGCTGATTAGGATATTGTTTAATTTCCATGTATTTAGGTTTTTTTTTTTTCTGGTTTCTTTTGTTGTTTATTTCCAGTTTCATTGCACTGTGGTCAGATAATAGGCATGGGATAATTTCTGTTTTCTTGCATATGCCTGAGCATGACCTATGGACTACTTTGTGGTTTATTTTAGAAAATGACCAATGTGCACCTGAAAAAGATGTGTATTCAGCTGTGGTTGGGTGGAATACTGTATATGTCCACCAAGTCCATTTGTTCCAAGCTGTGTTTTAGTTCTGCTACTTATTTGCTAATTTTTTGTCTTGTTGACTTACGTTTTTGGAATAAGGGGGTGTTAAGGTCTCCTGTTAGGATTGTGGTATTGGATATTAGATTTGGCTTACATAGTTAGGTGCTCCCATGTTTAGTGTGTATAGATTTATGAATGTTACCTCTTCCTGTTGAATTTTTCCCCTAACCAGTACATAGTGGCCTTTATTTCATTTGATCATTCTTGGATTGAAGTTGACACTATCTGAAAACAAGATTGCTACTCCTGCTTTTTTCTGATGTGCTGGGGCATGTAGTATTGTTTTCCATCTTTTCATTTTCAGCCTATGAATTTCTTTATGAATTAAGTGTGTTTCTTGTATAGAGCATATTGTTGGGTTTTGTTTCCTAATCCACTGTGCTGGTCTATTTCTCTTAATTGGTGAGTTGAGTCCATTAACGTTGATGGTTATAACTGAGATGTGTTGAGTTATGATTGACATGGTATTTACCTGCTGTTGTTTACTCCTTTTTGTCCTGTGTTTAATTATTTGCCCTATTTAGTGTGGTCCTTTTGTTCTCATTTGTGGTGTTCTGATCATTTTGGTCCCTCCTTAGAACATCTTTCAATAATCTGTGTAGGGTTGGCTTTGTGATCATGAAATTCTTTAGTTCTTCTTTCATTCCTCTGTCAAACTTGAGAGTTTGGCAGGGTATAGTAGAGTGGGCTGGAATTTGTTTTCATAGAAGACTTGAAGTACTGTGCTCCATGCTCTTCTTGCCTTCATGGTGTGTGAGAGAAATCAGCCGTAATTCTGATGGGATTTTCCTGAATGATCTGCTTGTTTTCTCTAGCACCTTTAACTATATTATTCTTGTGTTGGATTTCTGGGATTTTGACTGGTATGTGTCTTGGTGTGTTTAGTGTTCTGTCTGCTTCGGTTACCTGGATGTCAGATTGTTTCCTCATGTTTGCGAAGTTCTGTGCTATTACTTCTGCCCCTATTCTTTTTATCTCGTTTGTATTGAATCCATCCTTATCATTGATTCCTGTTAGTCTCACATTGTTCATCTTGGCATCATCTTGTAGGTGATGAATTATTTTTTCCTGCATGCTAGTTATTTTTAAGAGATCCTTTTTTACTTTTCACTAGCTATTCCAGCATCTTCAAGATCTGAAACTCTGTCTTCACTTTTACTCATACTTGAAATTTTAAGTTCCTCTATATCCTTTGACTCTGCTTCATGTGATCTATTTCTTTCCTGTATTGCTTATTCAAGGAATCCATTATTTTTCCTAATCTCTTCTATTTTTTAATCAATGTCTTCTTTAGAGGCATTTATTTATTTTACTGCAGAGTTTTTTCAGATGGGGTTTCCTTCATATGTTTCTGTATTTGATTCTTTACAGATGGTATGAATTCAGGGATTTCTTTCTTTTATTACAGAAATTAATTTTGCTCTGAGTTTCTCTATACCTTTCTGCTGTTGTTTCTTTACTGCCGACACTATTGATTCATACATTTCTGCTGAACTAGTGTCCTCTGCATTTGTTCTGGGTGAGCATTGGGTTTCCTCTATATGTTTCTGTATTTGATTCTTTAGTTGAGATGGTATGATTTCTTTTTTTATTTCAGAAATTGATTCTGCTCTGATTTCCTCTATATTTTTCTCCTGTTTCTTTACTTCTGACACTATTAATTCATACATTTCAGCTGAGCTAGTGTCCTCTGCACTTCTTCTGTGTGGGCTCGAGGCCTGAGATTGCATTTTGCTCCTTGTCTTTATCATTTCATATAGCACTGAACTCTGATCTTTAGTGTAGAGCTTTGGTGCAGTTATAACCTTAGCACCCACTGAAAGTTGGGTGCAGCTCTATTAAATTTGAGTTTATCCAGTTCTGCCTGGCTTGGGTCTAGCTGTTGTGTTTAGCTCCTTCCTGCTGCAGCCCTTGGAAGTAAAGCTGTTGTGCCCCTCTATTGTGCCCCTGGCCCAAGGGGCACATGGGAAAGCAGAAGCTTTCCCACACACTAACCAGACCTGGGCTTAAGATGGATCTCAGGGTCTTGAGAGTGTTACAGAAGTTCTCACTCACTAGGTGGGCTTGGGTGTATGGGTTCTGGACTGGTGGAGGGGTCCCCAGTGTGCAACAGAGGGTCTCATGAGGCATGCCTGAATTTTGGTCCAGGGAGATCTCGTGGGTTCAGGGAAGCTGGAAGCTCTTCCATACTCTCGCTAGACCTGGGCTGGGCTTGATGTGGCATGCATGGTGGGCTGTTCTGGCTCTGGAGGGGCTGGTGAGGTCCTCAGAATGTGGGGAAAGTTCTTTCTTGTGCAGCTGGCCTGTTCTTGGTCCCGTGGTTGCAAGAGAGAGCAGAAGCTCTCCTACACACTCCTGGGGCCTGAGGTTGGGTGGATCTTGAGTAGTCCCGAGAGCATGGCAGAAGTTCAATAGATTTTTAAATCTACTAAAATTAAATTAATACAAATTATTACTATATTGTAATTACTTGAGAAATCAGAGCCAGTATTCTCACAGTTGGCCTGTTGAGCAGTGGCTCAACAAGTAGCATTTAATGGGCTGGCCAAATAGTTCAGCAGATAAAGGACCTGCAGGCAGATGCAGGAGCCAAGGGCTCAAACCCCAGATCTGCTGTACTGGCCCCGCTTCCAGGGTACTCTGAGATGGCAATTGAGACTGGGCGTGGCGGCACGTGCCTGTAATCCCAGTTCTTTGGAGGCTGTAAACAGAAGAATCACTTGAAGTCCCATCTAGCAGTGAGACCGTTAACACCCTGTAGATCCTTCCCTAAAATACGGAAAAAAAATGTAGCATTTAAGCAAATAAGATATTTTACTTATTTTGTTGTAATCAGCTTAGAAGAGGAGTAGAGAATATACCTCATCTGGTTCTCAGCTGGTGGTGTCATGGGACTGTCTAGGGACATGTTAGATTTTTCTTTATCACATCTGAGGGGTGGCTCTTGTGTCAGCCTGCTGACACCAGGCTGCTGCCGACTATTCTGCCGTACTCTAGACAGCAGCCCTCATTGCCCAACAGAACCGGTCCCTCAAGCATCAGTGACATTGAGGTTGACAAATCCTGATCCTGTACATCTCCACACAATGTCGAAAGTGAACTTCTGAGGTTACATAACCACCTTACGCAGTGGCAAGCGTTAGAGCAATCCATTTATATAAAAATGTGTAAAATTTAAAGAATGCTAAGTAAGTAAAGCTGGAGTGTGTTGATTATATGTGGAGTGAGATGAAGCCAACTATCAGATCTCATATTAAAAAATTGGGGCAAATGTCTTTTAATGCTTCTCTTTGAACAAGATTTTCTGAGCTTTCAGTTGTTCTGGGGACAGCTTCTACTCTTCTTTTTCAGAATTGATTAAATAATAAATGTTAGAGCTGCTAAAAGTGTTTCCTTTGACATTTTCATCAGCATTCAGAAGGCATTGCCTTTAGGCCCTGACAGTACCTTGCTTTTCAGATTTTCAGACATGAGTAGGGACTAGTGGGCCAGGTGGGAGATAGAGTCAGATTAGCTCAGGCCAGGAGAAATGAGATTATAAGTAATTATTATCAGGCACTATAAAATTGATTCATGTCTTTTTAAACCTCACAATTGAACTCAAATTATAAAGAACAACATAAAAGATAGATAAGCGGAAGTATGGAAGTAGGTATTTCTCCAAAGAACAGGAAGAAGTGGGGATGGAAGGAAAGAAAAAGGATTGAAGATGTATTACATACGTGCATGTCCCAACTCCACACAAGGATTGAAGACATTATATACTGCACACAGGTACTAATAAAAGTTTTAAAAAATTATAAGGATGATACCATTTATAGTTTATTAAAAGCAACTTACAAGTTTATAGTGTTACTCAGATTGGACCATTACAAGCAGCATTTTATTTTCCTTGATTTCAGTTTCTCAGTGGTCCTTGTGGTACAGGGAAAAGAAATTCCCAACCTGAAAGATACCTGGAATGAGTTCATATTTTCTAAAATGAATTTTAGGAACAGTGGAGAGTAAGAGCAGATTGTATTTATGGGAGGATAAGAAAGTTTCTGTGTGAGAGTGGGACAGAAGAGGACCCAAGTGGGTTGGCGTGGTATCTGCTCTTGCTAGGGATTTTATAGAGCATATCCACAAGATGAGGTGGGTCCAAGGTAGAAAACATGAGACCTCGCTAGGTGGGCATGAGGTGGGACAAAACTATGGTCAGTAAGGTTATAAGCACAGTTGTTCAGGTAAAATTGATTAAATCAGGATCAAATGGGGAATTGATTCATATAGTAAGAGGTCAAGAATGTGGAATAGGGGCTTTTCCTGTACGGGTTGGGTTAGTGGCTTTTCCTGACTTTTTCCAAACCCTGATGCCCATCCCCAGGGAGGTATGTGGCTACATTTGTTTCATCTTTCATCTTGAGGTCTGGCCCACAGTGGAGGGCCTGTCTCCCCCACAGTTGCAAGGCATCTGGTCCTCTGCACTGGCTCGTTCCAAGGCCTACCCCTGTCTGACTGCTCCTCATATTTCTAACTCAGCTGCCTACAACATTTGGGGATTATCTCTTTAACACTTCTACCAAGTTCCTCAAAAGTAGTTAGCCAGCAAAGAGTGTTTCTAAATATAGGCATTGTAGATTTACCACATTATTAGAACTGGGAGAGTGTGACAACTACAGCGGTTCTCATAGAGCCCTTCAGATCAGTCAGTAATATCTGAGAGAGTTTGGTCTCTCCCTCCTTATTGTGCTTGATATAAAACACATCCCAAAGCCTGTTAAACTGTACCGGAGAATGCTCTTACTTCTAGGGAGACCTTTTTGGGGGTCCTGTGCAGGTGGCAGTGGCACTGTGAGGCAGCCTGACATCATGTTCCGACAGGGTGTAGGTGTTACTTTTCCTAAAGTCGTCCCCTCCCTCTCAGGGAGCTGGAACCTAAATGTGAAGGTTAACAGAGCTGGATAATTCTGTACTTCTAGTTCTAGCATGGAACACACTGTTAAGTGCCTTTAATGGAGTTATGAAATCAGCTAATCATGGGGCTGGCAAGATAGCTCTGTGGTCTATGCACCTGCCTGGAAGGCACAAGGACCTGGGTTTGATCCTCAGTACCACAGGCCATTCCAGCCCTAAAACTGAGCATAGTGGCACATGCTTGTAATTCTAGCACTGGAGAGGCTGAGACAGGAGGATCACTACAAGTCTGAGCTGTGTAGTATAGCATGACTCTGTACCAAATCAATCAATCAATCACTCAATAAGTAAAGCAAATTTAAAAAATCATGTAGGCTGGGGAGATGGCTCAGTGGAATAAGCGCTTCCCTGGCAAGCGCAAGGGCCTGAGTTCAATCCCCAGTCCTGCCCAAAAAATAAATAAATAAAAATAAATAAATAAATAAAAATCATGTAATAATGATAATTAAATTCACTAGGAAAAACCATTTTCTGATCACACCAGAAACAGCCAGTAAGAACAGCCTTTCATGGAAGATGGCACTAGTGCCGCTTGCCAGCTATTTGTTGAGCAAGGCTGCTTGTGTAAAAGTTGGAGATTGGAGCACGCTGCTTTGTTTTCTGTTCTGATTTAATGCAGATGACATTTTTCAGTTGCTTTGATTGGCTGCGTCGATGAAGGATAAATTAGGTAAAAGCTGGCAGACGTCATGTGCTAGGAAATCACTTGGGAAGTTTGCTGAACCAGAAGTTTTCAGTTTCCCAGCGAGCAGCTACACCCACAGGCAGCATTAGTAGCAAAGGGTCTGACCTTCTCGGCGGCAGCCTGCCATCCCTCTCCACAGGTCCTCTGGCCACCATCCAGAAGTGGTGGCATCTGGCCAGTCGGAGATTAGCCAAGGAATTATTTTTCTGTAGTTTTGGCTCCTGGAAACTCAAGCGTTCTTAGTAATAAGGAATCTCTTCATTTCTGGGCAGGCTGCTCATTTAACCCATCTTTTCCTTTTTCCTGTTGTTGCCAGTTATGGATGCCAGCAGGAGCAGAGAAACTTGCTCTTAAGTCAAAGAGGAATGTTTACAACCAAATCCTGCACTGTTAATTAATGTAGATGCTATGCATGCTGAATCTGAATACAGTATTTCATAAAAAGTGGAAGTTCCTCAAAACTCAAAAGGAAACTTTAAATCACTATAAGAACATTTTAGTTTTTTTGTAATCAAAGAAAGAAATGGAGCATTTTGAATAGCATAAACTCATTGTGCTTATTTAAATCTAAATTAAACACAGGCTGGTTCATTAAAGGGAAAACTGGACAGATTTTAAGTCAGTTTAGGCAGTGTAGTCCTTTGCCTAAAGGAAGCGCTTTTTCCTTTGTCAGATAAAGATTCCATGGAATTCTGCCCAAAGACATTTTTGCTTTAATTGTTTTGTGGGTCTACATCCAAGATTGTTAAAGTTCTGCGTACAGTCTATAACTCCTTGTATTAAGAGAGAAAAGTTCCGTGTCTTGCCCTACAGGTATTGCAGTGGAATGAAACACCAAACCTGAAGGACAGCTGGGTTAAATTTGTGTTCTCTGAAACCAGAGAATAGATTTCAGGAACAACAGAGAGAGATTAAGAGCAGAATGTATTCACTGGGGGAAGGAAAGCTCCTGTCTAAGAGACAGGAGACCCAAATGGAGTTGCCCAGAAATCTGCCTTTCCTATTGTATGTTTGTTTGGTTTTGAGTTGGTTTTTTTTACTTTTCTTTTCTTTTTTTTTTTGGTGTCAGTGATCAAACTCAGGACATTGGGTTTGGGTTTTCCAGGCAGGTGCTTGCACCATGAAGTTATCTGCACATAGAGGGAAACCATGAGTTGAGGTCGTTGTAAGGTGGAAAAGAGGGGCAGTTGTTCATGAGGCGGGACAAAACTATGGTCAGCCAGTAAGACTGCAAACACAATTGCTATTTAATCAGGATCAAATGAGGAAGGGAATCATGTAGCAAGAAGACATGAATGCAGACCAGGGGTTCTTCCAGTGGGGTTTGGGATAGTGACTCTTCTGGACCGTTTCAGGGTGGTTTATATCAATCCCTGATGTCCTTCCCTGGGGAGGTATGTGACTGCATTTGTTTAATTTGTTTTGAGGTCTCGCCCACAGCAAGAGGGCGTGTCCCCCACAGCTGGACGGCATCTTGTCTTCCATACTGTCTCTTTGAGGGCCTAGCCTTGTCTGACTGCCTATAATATTTCTGTCTAACTCAGCTGCCTGCAACAGTATCAGAAATGTCTAAGTTGGCTTAGCTTGCCCCAAGTCCACTGCAAGTGGGCCAGGAGGGGAGCTTGGTTCTGCTGGGATCTCCAAGCTGTCCAGCCTTTCCTGTTCTAACTCTGAGACTTGGAAGCAGAGTTGGAGCCAGCAGGTCTCAATGAGGCATTCCTCTCTTTCAGTTCTTGCCAAATTACCTTTATTTGCCTCATACTTACATATGATATTTCTTTCCTCAGGGCATGGGGCAGACTGCTCTTCACTGCCTAGAGTAGCTCCCATGAGATGTAAAAGCTTTAGTAAAGTTTCAGTAAAATTTGTTCCCATTTCCTCCCAGCTGTGTGAAGCTTCAGGATTCATTTTGCTGGACATCAAGAGCCAGATTGTCCCCATTGTCTTGGGTAAGCCTCCACGAGCAGCCTGCTGCCGCTGCTTGTGTTATTGGTAGCCCACTTCCTGTTTTCCCGTGTTTCAATGAAGTGTAGGAGCAAAAAACTTATTCCTGTCAGAGGGTTTTTAAGAAGTTTTCAGTGCAGAAGAAGAAACAAGCGAAAAGGGGGAAGGAGGCCTTTACTCTGCACATGGAGAGGACAAGATGGCATGCGGTGCGGGGCTCTTCTGCTCAGACAGAGGGGGCTGCGGGCTTTTGAGGACTCTGGCCAGAGGAGGAGCGTGAGGTGCAGTTCATGCTAGAAGCTGGCAGGGCTTCCCTTGAGTATTCAGGAAGTGCACCAGGGAGCTGTACTCAGGGCTGAGGGCAGAGGACAGGAGGTGATTTTTCAGCCATGTTAGACCACTGCCATTGTGATTCAGCAATTCGTACTTCAGCAGGAGCCTACAAGTTTTCATGTTTCAAGGAAGTGTAGTAACAAAAATATGGATATTGTTTCTTTTGAGCATTACACACTTGACTTTTTTTTTTCTTTTTTTGTATTTTAGGGAAGGGTCTACCGGGTGGTATTCAGGGTCTCACTACTAGATGGACTCATAGTGATCTGACTGCTTATAGCCTCCCAAGAGCTGGGATTACAGGCTTACACTACCATGCCTAGTCTCAATCACTGACTCAGTGCACTCTGGGGCAGGGCCAGCACAACAGTCCAGGGGATCAAATCCCTAACCCCTGTGCCTGCTTGCAGTTGCTTCAATCCGCTGAGCTATTTGGCTGGCCCTCACATGACTTTTGTTGAGAGAAGAATTTAAGTTATCATTTTCTTGGTTGGCTTTGTTGAAGGGATACAAGTGTTGTAACCTGGCTCAACCAAATTCATTTTGTAAAATTTCTGTAATGCATTTCAAGATGCGTCGTCTTGCTGTTCTGTATGTGCCACTCCCCTTTCCCCTTTATGCTGTTCCTGAATTGACCCCTCTCCCTGTTTTCTGCAAAAGAACATGGAATGTCACGCAAAAAAACATGGAATGTCACGATGTATCTGTTGTAAAACCCTCCTGTTAGTGCCTGTTGTAAAACCCCCTACTCTAATGATCTCAGTTCAGGAAACTTGCTTTACCTTACCTTAAAAGGACAAAATGTAAACTGTATTGTTTTACCTCTTCTAGGTCAGCTTGTGGTCTTCAAGCTTAAATACCCTTGGCCCTGTAACTCCAGGCGCCCCTTTGTTCACAGACTAGGGTGACTACAGATGGATACCAGCTAAAATAAAGTGCTTCCTTTTTTCTTTTTGGACTTGCCTCGTTGTCATTTGATTTTTGAGTTACAACAATCAGGACCTTTCTAATGTTATTTTTGCCTGTTTCGTTTTCAACTATAGCAGGGTTAGGTCTAGTCATGTTGATTGATGCTCTGTCTTCTAGGTTGTATGGAATCTTTTTGTCCTGGGCCTCCCTTTTGTGGAGGCTTGAGTGACTAACTGGTCAGGTCTTCCCTTCTCTGCCCTCTTCTTGCCACGACTGTGCAGAAGGGACAGTGTCCGTCTTCTGGGGACCCCTTGTGAAGAGTCCTCCAGTGGTGCAGTGAGAAATACATCTGTGTCCTTTCCAACACATGTAGGCTAGAGGCGTTTGCAGTCTTCCTCAGTTCTCCCTGTCTCCCCCATGGATACAGCAAATCTGAGTAAGAACAACAATCCATTAAGGATGGACCTGTAAGTTTGAGGCAAGCCATTGGCTTTAGTTTCCACTTAGACTGAATTTCCTAAACTTGGCCTGCATACATATACTGGAGCTTCTGGTTTACAGCAGCTCCATCAGCTTTATGTATCTAGGCCAGAGTTAAGAGTTTCTGCAAAATTGGGAGATCACCACTCAAGATAGCCTTGGTTTCCTCCTTGCATGTCAGATGTTTACGGGCCCAGGTGCTCTGGAGTGAGGGAATAACCAGGCAGCAGAGGGCTCACATGCTCACAGTAGACAAGGGCTGGCCATGACTGTTAGCATTGCCACAGGACCTATGAGCAAGGAGGTAGTTAATATAACAGTATTGCCCAACAAATTAAAAAAATGGGACTGACTTTTGATAGGTTCTGGCTGTAGTATGAATTGCTGAATAATTATGGTGGTCATCTAATTTGGCTGAAGCCTGTAAAACAATAGTTTATCTTCCAGAGACCACCTCCCCGCTTCTTTTCCAACTCAGCCCAGGGTACAATTTCCTTTTACCTTTCCCAGCACCTCAGGGAAGGCCGCAATCAGGTCCTCAGGTGTATCTAAACATCTCCCTCAAACTATACCCCTGGCAACAGGCCATAACAGCCTTAGCCTCCCTTTGTTTCAATCCAGAGAATTCCTTATCTTCCAAATTCTCTATGTCCTCCAAGATAATGAAGCCCCTTTCCCTTTATAATAAAGCCCCTTTCCCTTTCTCCTTCTGCCTGTTTCTCTGCTGGGACACAGTGGAAAACCTATCAACATTGTCTAGGCCCATGCACATTTTAGTATGTTCTGGGATTACTTAGATTTCTTCTTAGTTTCAAAGACCAAATTATTAGGACCAAGAGACCATTGGCAATACTGTCTGTGGAAAGTAGATGCCATACCATTGTGTGTGTACGGGTGTGGGCCGGAATGTCCACAGGCAAAGCTGTGGACCTCTGTAGTACCACTCGGCACTGCTTCGGGCCTTGCCCGGGTGCCACGGCACTGATGCTTCGACACGCTGCAGCAGAACCCTGCAGTCATCGCTCTGGGCTTTGGCTGCAGTGCTGGAGTTTTAGAAGGTCCCCTAGTGCTTCAGGTATGCGACCAGGAGCGAGAGCTGCTGCTCTTCGTGGTCTAACATTTTTAATAGGTTGTTTTTGCCTGTAAGGGAATCACAGTATGCTGTGTAGGTCCAAGCAAAATAACAGGAAGTAAAACAGTGTAAGAATGAAATAACAACATAAAATTATGTAGGAAATGCCAACAATGTTTTTTGCACTTAGGCCAAAATTTAAATAACAGTGGTTGAATTAAATGTTCATGGAGGGTTTGAGAGAAAGCATGGCTGATACTTTTGGGAAAAAAACCCTACATGAAGGCAGCTGCTCCTGCTCCAGGCCCTGTACCCCAAGTCCACTCAGTATCAAGGGGCCTTTCTTTGTAAAGGCCTTAGTCCACGTGGATGGGAGCAAGGCAGTCCATTCAGTCTGAGCAAATGTTGGAAGCTGAAAAGTAAAAGATTTCATAGGCTTGGAAAACAGGATCCAGCATGCATAGCCAAAACCTGGCCTAATTTATATCCTAGAATTATCATTCTTAAAACTTGGAGCTTTTGGGTACCTCTGGAACTAGAGATGGGGCCCAGGGTTGTGGAATAAAGAAAAATTATTTGAAAGTCTTTTGAAGAAAGCCTCAGATCTCTAGTTTTCCTCTCCCATCTGGCAGAGTCCACGGAATTTTGTAGAGGAGCAGTTAAAAGAATCTGTATGTGAGGAGGCTGGAACATGTCATCTTTATCCTGTGGGGATATGTGCTCAAGCCAGAGCATGGGTTCTGATTCTGTAGAAGAATGGGAGGATGGATACTGGGGTACACTTAGCAGTTGGTACTATGCCCACACCCCAGGTACTTGCTGTAATAGTTTAATAAGGTTGATAATGCTAGCAGTTGTACTAGAAGTCCTAAACTTCTGTAGCTCTTTTTCCACTCCAAGTCCTATGTGAGAGAACTTCACGTGTATTGGCTCACCTAACCCTCACAATGCTGCGAGGGTAGCTCTGTTATTATCCCACTTTTCAGGTATAGAAATGAAAGAATGAAGAGCTAACTTAACTTCTCTAAGGTTTTCCACCAGAACTAGGGCTGACACAACACACACACACACACACACACACACACACACACACACAC